>CM071929.1:28809868-28990815 GCA_016081115.2 Rehmannia glutinosa | reverse complement strand
CCTGTGTCCCCCCATTCTTGCAAGTGGTACTTCACACCTCTATACGGAGTCAGAAAGCCATTTCTATTTGTATATGTATTATCACAGAGGTAATAATTACCTGTCAAATTTAAGCAAAACAATACCAAGGATCATAAGAACTTCACCAGTGAATCTACTCGAAATATTATTGAACCATGAAAAGGAAAAAATATCATGCTTAGGTAAACAAATGATTACCATTCGGTACTTTTAGGCCATTTCTTCTGCTCAAAGCATCATGCAATACTCTATCATTTGTGGCAGAGCCCTCCCAGCCGGGCAGCAGATAAATAAATTTCATGTCTTGGTTGCATACTCCAAGCACATTAACAGCTATATCCCCTTTCTTGTTCTATACCGTGCCTTTTCAAATTCAGGCACCTTCACATTGATATAAGTACAATCTATTGCCCCTAAACAACCCTATTCATAGGACAGTTTGGAGATAAATTAAATTCTAGAGTTTGGAAATTGTTTTCAGCCACAATACAAAATTTGAATGTCATATCAAATTGAAAATCTTGAGGAAAGTGGTTTCCATACCTTAAACCATTTCCAACTTTCAATGGTACAATGCTCGGGTACAGGATCTGGAGTCGCAAGGAGTAAAGGATATAGCTTCAATAGAGTTTCCAAAACTTCATGAAAGTACTTACTGACTGTATATCCAGATCTAACAAAGTCTTGTTTTACAACTCGGTTTTTCCTATGATGTCCCAGTACAGAAAGAAACATTGCAACTTTCTCATGGACTCTAACATTCCTAGTATCGGTGATTCCACCTACATTCTCCAATAGATAACATAACTTTAAGAATGCATTTCTAGACATTCTCAAGTTCTCAATACAGTCTACGTCACTAATATTTATAATCCTTCGCAAATGAGAGACTTGTGCAGGTATCCTGCTAATCATGTTATATTTTACCAACTGATTACTTTGCCTACTGTTACATCGGCGAATATAAGCACGACGTGCATGCACAAGTAATTCTAGAAAAGAAACTGTTCCTAATGCCATCTCTTGCAATGCCAGTAAGACCTGAGCTTTCTCCTCGAAGCATCCATGAAAGGTGTCACTGTCAAGAAAATGGTACTATAACCATCATAAAAGCTTCTACAAATGTCTCAGACATGGCAATACTACAATTACAAAAATTAAAGGAAAAACTGAATCAAATTTACAGGCTTTCCACCGTAAATATCAATCATCTTACGAAAGAAGAACTTAACCCAAAATCATAAAAATGTTGTCCAGTTGGTAAAATAACCTCATAAAAACATTTCATCAAACAAGTAACAAGCACCACAAATTCACAATTGCATCAGGAAACCTACCATCTCCTATAAACTATGACCAATGATCTTCGTGTGAAACTGCAACGAAAGTGACATCTACTTACCGTGTTAGCCTTCAAAAGTTGACAATAGAAAATCTTGATGGTTCAAGCTGAAATACACTCCATCACCCAACCAACCAAATATGAAACACCTTTTCGTTATGGTGGTGGTTTTCGTAATATTTGAAAATGTGATCTTTCACAATCCTGAACCACAGGTTCACAGTGACCTGTTAAATCTCGCAGGTTTTGAGGCGACTACCGGAAAACTCAAAGCGGAGAGTCATTTGGGTGAAGGCATTCTGGGAGGAAATGGGACGAATTTGTTGGGGTTTTAGCTTTTCAAAACTTGAATCCTTAAGCTAATTCATGGATTTGGAAAGAAAGCAAATTGACAATGTGGAAGAATGAAAATCCGAATATGACAAGCGCATTTCTGAATTCTGAGATGAACTTGGGTGTATAGGGTTTGTCAGCGAGTTGGGGCGGAAAATGGGCATGAAACGTTTGGTAGAGGGCTTTTTGTCAAAGCGTGTCAATGAGATTATCATTTTAATTTTATCAAGGAATAGATTAGGTGAAAATATAATTTGATTTGAATCAATAATAAATCTTATTTTATCAAAATAAATTTATTTTTAAAATAAGAACATCTTACTTATAAAATCTTTTAAATAAACTTAGCAAATACCTCTTTAAAAAAAAAAAAAAAAGCTTAGCAAACACCTTCTTACTATTAACGTCACATTTCCCTTTTTCTTTATTTATTATTCATTTGATAGTGTAATATGTACCTAATCGGCTGAATTTCAGCTCAGCTCAGCTCTAATGGCTTCACTTCACTTCTTGGCTTTGATTTTCTTAACCCTAATATCGGCGCTTATCATCAGAATCGTCTCCGTCGTAGTTTATCACCGAAGAAACCGAAGAAATTCCGTGGGATTCTTTCACCCGTACACAAACGACGGCGGTGGAGGCGAGCGAGTGTTGTGGTGCGCCGTCAAAGCCGTTCAAGAAGAGTTCCCGGATCTTGAATGTGTCATCTATACCGGCGATCATGACGCTTCCCGAAATCCCTTGCCGCTCGAGCGATCGATCGTTTTGGCGTCAAATTAATTCGCCCTCTTAAGGTATATTGGGGTTTCAAACATTGTTTACGTATCAATTTGATCGTATTGTACATCCTTTTGGTTCGGTTTAGGAAATACTTTTTATGGCTTGGATGGGATTTTTTTCGATGGTTTTATTATGTATGTGGTTTGAGTTTTTGCCTCTTAAATAGTTAATTTGTTTTGTTTAAGTTTGGAGAAACCAAAAATCATGAATTGCATTATTTTGTGAGTATGACGTTATAATTTAGTTTGAGAAGGGTATGGGTGTGGATAGCATATAGTCTTTTTGTTTATGTACACAACAGGAGAAAAGTAAGTGAAGAAATGAGCCTTTTTTTTTTTTTTCTTCATGTTAATGGAATTGAGTTGTGAATGGAAAATGAACATCATAATATAAGAATGTTTTGCGAGTGTTTGAATTTGTTTTGGAACTTTGGGAGAATGTATTGGAAATATGATGTATTATGATGGAAATGTATGAGAATGTGATGTATGTTTTTTTTTTTTTTTAAAACTGTGAGAGAACAAATGGGACTGAAGTTGTTTTTCGAAAAAAAAAAAAAAAACATTCTCTTTGATTGTTGAATTATTTTTGCTCTCTCTGTTAAGTTGTGTTTGTCTTAGACAGGATTGGACGTTTACCTTGTGTGTGGCATACTGAAAGTATTTTTCAGCACTTCATGGGGGTTTGTTCCTGTTTCATTTGATATAACTAGCAGAAGAGTATGCAAGTTAGACTTCTTTTGCGGAATGGGACCCTTTTTGTGGAGAGTTGTTTCTTTATATTTTTATTTTTTATTATTTTTGTTAAATGCTTTCAAAATTTCAACTTAGAAGATTGTAGCAATGATCTGCTTGCTAATTTTTTATGGTTATTTTCTGCTTATGGCAGGTGGTACATCTGTATAAGAGAAAATGGGTTGAAGAAACTACATATCCTCGATTCACTATGATTGGTCAGAGCCTTGGTTCAGTGTACCTTTCATGGGAAGCTTTGTGCACGTTTACTCCTCTCTATTATTTTGACACCAGTGGATATGCATTTACATACCCTGTTGCGAGGATTTTTGGATGTAAAGTTATTTGCTACACACATTACCCAACAATTAGTTTAGACATGCTATCACGGGTTCATGCACGGAGTTCTATGTATAACAATGATGCTTTGATTGCTAAGAGGTATTATTTATTGCTTCTCACAATAAGCTTTTACATCATGTGTATAGCGGTTTTGGAAGAACTCGAAAGGTTGTGATGTTGATTCCACCTAATGAAATTGACTTTGTTAGTGTTCACCCAAATAATGATAAGAGGCCCTGGTACTTTACATGCATGTGTGCCCCTTGTGAGGTGTCTGTCCCTGACCTATTGAAATTTCAGGAGAAAGAGTAGAAGAAAAATGAAAACTTAATGCATTTCTTACTAAATCTGAACATTTGCTATCGTTTCCTCCCCTCCATTTTTGTCACCCCAGATTTTCTGATTTAAGTTGGTAGTTCATTGAAATATTCTTGCTATTTTTATATCTGTTATGGTTTTGGGTTTTGGCACAAGATATGTTGTGATGTTTACGCATGGTGATCTAAAGTCATTCAAGTTCTGATGATCCTATAAATTCTGCTCTAGTTTCTCTCTATTCATGAAGCTAATAGAACTTTCTTTCCTCCAGTGTCTTCTTCTCGCAGTGTAAAGTTATTTATTATAAGCTTTTCAGCTGGATGTACGGAATTGTAGGCTCTCATGCACATCGTGCAATGGTTAATTCTTCATGGACGCAATCCCATATTCAGAAGCTTTGGGGCATTCCAGATCGTATTAAGAGAGTCTATCCTCCCTGTGACACTTCTGGTCTCCAGGTTCGCATTTTGTACCTTATTTTCTAAATCATATTTGCAGCTCACTTAGGTGAGTAATTTGTATAAACCTTCGTCGTCTTTACATATCAACTCACATGAAACTGAACTATTGGTATCTTCCTTGATTCTGATAATTATGTGTGAGTTGAGTATGCTCATTAGTAAATAAAGAAACGGAAAATTTTGGGGGTTAGATTATTTTGAAGGAAAAAAATGGGAGAAGTAGGTTAACAAGATGGGCGGCCCCACCTCTCTCTCTCTCTCTCTCTCTCTCTCTCTCTCTCTCAAGTGTACCATGTCCTATCATTGAGAATGGAGGATCAAAGGAATAGTAAACTTACTATGTATGATGGAAAATTAAAATAATCTATCATGCATGTTCTTGGCTTTCCTATGTTGTGGTGTCAGTTCTGATATCTTATGTAAGGATTTCTGCTGCTAGTGTAAATACTGACTTGTCGCCTGCATACAGGCGCTACCATTAGAAAGGTCGACACAACCAATAAAGATTATTTCTGTGGCTCAATTTCGTCCAGAGAAGGTGGGAATTTTTAGGATCAAGGTATTCATACTTATGGGATCATTTCACTTCCTTTATCTGTCGGATATTTGGTGAAACTCAACTTAATGTTGATGCTTATTTTCACAGGCTCATCAGCTTCAACTTGAGGCATTTGCAGTTGCCATAAAGAATATGGACACAGACCTGCCAAGACCTAAGCTCCAATTTGTTGGTAGTTGCAGGAATGAAGCAGATGAGAAAAGGTTGCAAAACTTGAAGGACCGGGCCAATGAGCTGAAGTTGGACAGTGATGTGGAGTTCCACAAAAATGTAACCTACAGGTGTTTGAAGATTTCACTATGTGTAACAACCCTGAGTTCTATCATATCCTAACATGATTCTACTGATAGTCGAAAAGCACTTATGCTGAGAGCGAATGTGCAGTCTAAAGACTGATAATCATGTGCTGCAGATTTGCAGATTCTAAGCAAATACTTAAATGTTTAAATTCTACACTTGCCTTTTGGAGGATGATAGTTCTACTCAGTATTATGTGATTGCGGATCACAATATGTTTACTTTGTGCACATTCATCTTCCTGAACATATTTTCTATCTTTCTTTTTGTTTATTTAATTAATTGAAAGTAGTGTGTAAGTGAGTTTTGTAGTGAGCGTGCACTTTACAAGGCTTTATTGCATGTAAAATGTATTTTCTTTTTGATTTATAGTTGTGTAAATGTTTCAAATGTATGCATAGTTTATTCTCTCTACTGAAAGCTGCCATGGGAGCTTATCATCTCTTGCCTGTGTTCTAATAAATGCTTTATTCCTTTTGATATGTGTAAATTCCCTCCAGCAACTTTATCATTTTGTTTTGATGAACTGTTTACTTCCATCACATATTACAAATTCTATAGGCTTGACACTTGGTTTCTTTAATTCCTTCTCTCTTGTTCTTCAGTGAGCTGGTGAGTCTTTTGGGTGGTGCAGCTGCAGGAATTCATTCCATGATAGATGAGCATTTTGGCATCAGTGTAGTAGAATACATGGCTTCTGGTGCTATACCAATTGGTTTGTTCCCACTTGATGGTCTTTGTTTTTGCTTTTCTATCATGTAGATTCTTGTTTTTCATAACATAGGTTTCTAAATTTTCTCAGCTCATAATTCAGCTGGCCCTAAGATGGACATCGTGTTACATGAAGATGGAAAGCAAACAGGTTTTCTCGCCCAAAATGTGCAAGAATATGCAGATGCCATCTGTACCATTATTAAAATGCCGGTATCTGAGCGGCTTGAGATGGCTGCAGCTGCAAGAAAACGAGCTTCACAGTTCTCAGAACAAAGATTCTATGAAGATTTCAAGGCTGCAATTCGACCAATTATGTTGAGTACTTGATGACAAAAAAACTTATTCGTAGACAGAAGTTTGTTAAACATACACAGGCCAAAAGTCGAATTTGTTAAACTTAGACCGAAGATACACCAGATTCAAATTATAAGTGAAATGAACAATTTTTGTAGACTGAAGTTGATGAGGCCTTTATTTGCGTTTGTTTTTCCTTTAAGCAAATAACAGAAGAGAGATAAAGGGCTACAAAGGAGAATTATTGGTGATAGTTAAGCTGAGATAATTGTCTATTTCTCAATTTGATGAACTTGCAGTTAAGATGCTTTTTTGTTGCTGAGGTAATCCTTCTTTCATAGTGGTGATATCTGAAAGGTTAAAAGGAAATCATGAGTGCTAAAATTTGCATCTCACATTTGCTACACGTCACTTGTATTGAATTGCATTTTGCTTTTGCATATAATAAACTTTTAAACAGAGAGTTTAAACCTTTTAAACCGGCTGCGGAGCATGTTACTGAAGGCTCAACGAAAAACTGATAGGAGGGAAAAGCTCTCTGGCCTTCCTGAAGCACCTACTAATTTGTTTGATGACAGCAGAAGAGGGTTGCCGGAGCAGAGTTGGACTATCAATCTCCTGGGAATAAGGTACATTGCGTGAAAGTTGCTGCCATCTATTTCAATGAATACTAAGTTGGATGTTATATGCCTTTTGTTCCATGTCTACAGAAAATACATATCAGATTATTAGGTACCACGCCTTTTTTCTTTCTCTTAGCTGCAATTTCAGATCTTGCACTAGATGTTTGAGTTAATAAAATTTAGCTTCAGCGAAATGTGCTTATTGATTGTATGCAGTCGTTTTTCTTCTCCTTTTCTGGACTAAATATAAACTTTTACCTTGTTTTAGAAGTCTGTTGAACTATTATAGCTTACTGTTAACTGCTGCGGTCACTGCCTTTATGATTCATACACCATTATTTAAAGTATGTTAGATGAGAGTCCCAACCTTGCATATTATGATGTTATCTTCAGGAATATCTTTCTTTTCTTTTAGAAAAAATAGAATAAGATTTTTTTTTTGTGTTAGTATCTTCAGAGGACAAATGTGAAATGTAGTACATGGTACTGTGGAGTCTTATTTATATTTTTCTGGATGATAGAGTCGCTAGCTGTTTCCTGTTTGTAAACCAACCAGCAGATTGCAACTATGGCCGATTCGTTTCTACTCGTCTTTTAAGTTCTGTAAACTCCTGGAATACAATTAAGTAGACACCTGCAGAATTCTAATGATTCAAGCCAATCCATACCTTAGGCCTGCCCATGCAAAAAATATGCATGAGCGTAGACACATTATGAAGCTTCTGATGTCAAACTACGAATGCCAGGTTATGAGGTAAATAGACCTGGTTTATAAATCTTATGTGCAATTAATTACTTATGGTACTTCACATCCACATACAGTATGGGTTAATTATGAGTACAATACATTCTGTTTGGTATTCCTTTATTACCACCCTTATTCACAAACTTATCTGGACTAATTAATACTTTGCCAATTTCATATATTTACTGCCTTTCTTTGAAGAGTCTGGGTTAATGTCTTAGTCAAACAAAACATGGCCATCTGGTTTTATGTTTTATTCTCCAACTTTTGTCCAGCTAAAGCATATCTTTTAGGTAACAGTTTCGTAATTGCATAATTTTCGGATATAATTGAAAGATAATTGGAGTTTTTTGTAATTAAGCTAAACTTTAGGGTAGATATAATCCTCCATTTTTTTTAAATGTCACGCATCCAAATTTAAGTGAACAATAAGCGGTTAAGACGTCGATCGATCATATTATACGAAACATCAAAGTAGGGTGTCAATCGTGTTATGTTTCGTGTTCGTGGGTCGTGTTCTGGCATAGGAATAATAGGTCTGTCACGAACATGAACATGACCCGTTTAATTATTCGTGTCAAGAAACACGACATGTTTATGACACGGATAACCTGAACACGACACGAAAAACTTATATAATTTAAATTTGACACGAAAAAAAATAAAAAATAGAGAAAAATCTAAAATTACAAATTAGAAATACATTAAATTATTAGAAAATATTAATAAATGCATTTAATAATTTTTCCATCATATATAAACAACTAAATCATCATAAAATATTGAAATAATATATCACTATAAAATCAAATGGGTTAAATAGGTCAATCATGTCGACCTGATCTGACCTATTTATTTTTCGTGTTAATCGTGTTCCACCTGATTTTGACCCGAACCTGCTAAGGGTTGTACTTGTACTTGCTAAATACGTGTTAGGTTCGTGTCGAGTTATCGTGTCGTGTCACAAATTGGCGTCCCTCCAACAAAGTTCATGAACCCAGTCACTAAACCAGCAACCGACCGGCACCCTTTTTTGCACTTAAGATATGCGAAAACCTTAAGGGCCACACAATACTTGTAAACACAATGTGGTTGTGGGGGTGGTAGATCAATTGTCGTATCAATCTTTAGTACCCCACTTTATGGTAGATTTTACAATTGCAATTGTGAAATAGGGCCCTACACCAAGACTTAAGGGGTTTGAGTGTAATTGAAGCCCTTTTGTTTTGTTGCGCAGGACAAAAATCTTAGTCAGCCGGAATTCATTTCTGTAAAAGTTAAAACAGATAAAAACAACATTGAAATGATTGAGCTAAGAAAGAAGAACTAGGTTCAAAACTTCAACACATTCTTGATAAGTTCGAATTGATGTTTCTTCATTATTTTTCTTTCTCGTTCTCGCCTAATAATGACATCCATGGTGGGACAAAGAATTTTTGGGAGGTTATCAGCAATGAAAACTAAAATGTAGGTCTTGATTGTTATGTTCAACAAGAAAACTCTATTTTATTGGGATTGAATTTACGTTTCTGAAATATAATATGTTATTTTCTTGAATATAGTACATAGAAAATTATTGTCAATTTATGTATGCTCCACCAATCCCAGATGCTGATACTAGTAGTAAATAAATTTGCAGTGAGATTTGACAATGTAGCACAGTGGAAATGCCCGGCCTGGATTGAATATGTTGTCCTTACTAGGACAATCAATATATATATGTACATATTATACATTATATATATATGAGGATAAAGTTGTAATTTCTCTTTTATTCGACAATTATTTAATTATTAGCCCATATCATCGGTTGCAACATGCACATGAAGCCCAATATATTATACCAAGCCCATGAGGCTCAACTTATTACATCAGACCCTTAAAGCCCATCATCCCATATATAAATAGTCATTTCGTATTGATAATTTAAGTACAATTTCACTTGCTTAATTCCCTTACACTTTGAATTATTCTTCTACACTTTGTTAACTTAAGCATTGGATGAACAATTCCCATGTAATCTTGTTTGTGAGTGGAAGGTTGGTTCACATGTGATTTGAATATTTGACTTAGATTTGATCACATTTGTTTGGGTACTTTAAATTGGAGCTTGCTGACATCCACAATGTGGTTGTTCGAATTCCTCTGGTAATGATTTACAGGGTGGAGGAGAACTTCTTGTGTGGTGACTCAGTCTTCGGCAACCCAAGGACCTTAACTAGTTGAGACATAACCCGCGCTTCACATTCTCCACGAAGTTCTAGGGCAAGGGTAGTGGAGCCTTCAGAAATGAGGTTCATCTTTTTTTTTTTTTTTATCAATTGTAATGTTTATATCGGTTTGATGTAATAAAATATAAACAAAATCTAATCAAGAATCATCAAATTTGACCAATTTCTAGACGTGCTAAATAGTCTATTCGCCGTACTATCAGCTTCCTCGAACAAAGTAAAGAAAACTAAAGAAGATAAATGTAAATGAGAATGCCCCTACATAGTATTCTATTTAAACTGTAATAAAATCATAAGGAACTTGAAAGTTCGTTTTTTAATCCCGTCCAAATTCTTTTTTTTAAATCCAGATATTCATATTTGCACCTCACTAATTTTGGATTTGCTAGTGTTAGAGGCCTCTTAATCCAATAAGATGTAAATCGAGGAATGTGCCAAGCGACATATTTCTAAAGGAGAGAGTCAACGTGATTTGACTCCCAGAATAGACCTCCACAATATTTCAGTGATAATCAGCTCCACACAGTATTCCAATCCACGTCGCCATAAAAATACACCCCACATCACCTTAGCCATTACCACTCGGGCACTCCCCTATGCCCCTCGGGGCTTCTTTCCAAATTCCTAATTTATCTTCACATGTACATCAAAATCATGCCTAAATATAATTCAAAGATCCTCTTGTAGATAGCAGATCCAAAAAATATTTTCATGCTTTTTGAGATGACTGGTAGATAAGTCCAAGAATAGTTCCCAAAATTCCCATCTGACCAATGAGAAAAAGTTAACTAGACATCACACCAGTAGTCACCATCTATATTTAGAGATCACATATCCAATTTATACCACTAGTGGCCACTGCAAAAACAGTGCCCACTAGATGTGGTATAAAAAACAAACCACTCCAAAATATAAACTCAAAGTTTAAAAAAAAAATACTAAAAGGTTTTGTTTCTTGAAAATGGAAAATTGCTTTTGGCCTGAAGAGTACAATGGTTCTTGGAATTACAGCCAAACTGAGGCTGCCTATCATTGTTACCATCCCGCCGCCGCCGTGCCGCCTTGGGCGCCGCCGTATGAAGGGGTGGCGGAGGATAGAACCGCCGGTGGTTCTAGAAGCCATAGTGAAGCTGAGAAGAGGCGCAGGGACAGAATTAATGCACAGCTCGCCACTCTCAGGAAACTAATCCCAAAGTCTGAAAAGGTTTTTTTTTATAATCTCTCTCTAACACACACACATAGTGAGACACACACAGTGGGTGGCATCAATCATCATCCTTTCTTTATTTTGATATTTTATATGAACTTTACGGCGAGTTATCGTATGATTGATTGTCTGCATTTCCATTATTGTTTCTTTGTTCTGTCCTAAATATTGCAGATGCCTTTTATCATTTTTCATAGACAGAGTAAATTATAATAGATACTCTTAAGGCTGCAGCCTATTTTATAGAAATTCAATAATCCTTCCAATTTACAAATATTTCTTAAGATATTGTATTTTTAAAAAAAAATACCCCATTACGAAAAGAAAATTTGTAAAACAGAAACGAATATTACTTGAGCTTTTCTTAATTAGACAAAAACTCAACGATGTTGTTTATACTGTCTCCGTCCAGCTAAAATAGACCAAGAGAATAATTCACACAAATTAAGAAAACATAATAAATATTATTGAGATTATAATCTTTTCCCATATTCTTTGTGCTTTACCTTGCATTAAATGAGGCAAAATAAAATTTGTTAAAAACAAAATGAATTAAATAGGTGTATTTTAATCGGTTGATGTGTTGATTAATACTCTCAATAAGGAAAAAAACCTATAGTTGAGACGGACATAAAAGGAAAACAGGCCTATGTTAGTGGGACGGAAAGAGTAATTAACTTGCATAACAGTTCAAAACTAAACCTGACATGTGATTTATCATTTACATATATTGCATATAAAATCATTGAGACACATTTAGTTCTACACAATTTATTGAGATTCTACCAAAATCTCTAGCCTGCCACAATGCATTTATCTCCATTAATCTCTGTTTCGATTCAATCATGAAATCATGCTCTAATCAATTGAGCTAAGCTCATCAATACATATGAAAGTAGCTTTAAAATGATTTGCCCATTTAGAATTTCACCATTTGGTATAAAAAAAACGTTAATGCTTGATCATACGATCATATTTTGCAGATGGACAAGGCAGCTCTATTAGGACAAGTAGTTGATCATGTCAAAGAACAGAGTAAAAAAGCAAAAGAACTGACCAAATTCTCCACAATCCCAACCGAGACCGATGAAGTAATAATCATCGATCACTTAAACACAGAAGAAGAAAACAATACATCATCACAAGACAATCAAAATATCTTCATAAAAGCATTGGTTTGCTGCGACGATCGGCCCGAATTATTTGCCGAGCTGAATAGTGCAGTAAAGGGCTTAGGACTAACCATTTTTCAAGCTGAGATCACAAGTTTGGGAGGAAGAATGAAGTGCAATCTTGTTCTACGCGCAAATATTAGCGTCGTAGAACAAAATTCACTTAAACAGTCGCTAAAATTAGCGTTGAGTCGAGTCGTTATATCGTCTGGAGTGTCGAGTTATAGTGCTAGGAGTAAGAGGCAGAGGTTTTTTTATCCTAATTATTCTCGATGATTTTCTTGTTGATGATCTTTACTCTAAGGTGGATTTTGTCAAGTTGAGGAATTATGTTAGGTGGTGTAAGAATTAAACTGTGTAATGTTTGATTTTTGATGTGTATTCTAGAGATTATTAAGGAATTAATTTGTTGATATTATTAGTTTTTGTGCAATAAAAGTCTAAATTTTGTGCCAAGTGATCATCATGTAAAACTTGTCGGAGTAAAACTTGTCCTACAAAGGATATTATGTTTCTTCAAATCTTGTTTAGGATTATGTAATGATTTTTCAGCCTCTAAGGCTTTTTATTTGGGAGTGTAAATAGACGGTCTTATGAACTTTAAGTACATGAAATGGAGCCTTAAAGCTAAAAGTATGAAATACAAATTCATAAAATTAAAATAAGAAATTTAAAAATTAAATGAAACATGAAATATAACCAAACAAAAAATAAAAAATGAACATGAGACATGAATATGAATTCAAAAAAAATTAAATAAAATAAAGAAAAAAAATTAAACATGAAACATGATAAATATTATTAACCCTATTTGAAATTAATTAACTCTTAAAAATACTAAAAACTAAAAAAATGAAACCTAAAAGAAAAAAAAAAGAAAACGTTGCATTTTTTCTGAGTATTTCTAGGTTCCGTCTTATGGCAGTTTTACTATGAGACTATCTCATACACCTTTTCGCCTTTTATTATAGGCTCAATTCGTCAATGAAAATTTAATAACATAGGCAAATATATGCTTCACATATATATAAATTGATCCAGGCCGGAAGAGTAAGCCATTAGGCCTTAATGGGGCCGTTCTTAGTGGTCCAAGAATTAAGTTTTTGGACAGCAGTTGAAACCCAGTATGTGGCCCTGTTTATGCATAAGTTGGGCCTCAGGCCCACTCATGCATATGTCCAGGATTTACGGGTTTCATTATCGGACAAAAATTACACGCCACTGTCACAATGCATTTGTTTCTTCTTGTTATAATGTTTATTAAAATTTTGTTACCAGTTAGTAGGTAGTAGAAGATTGAAATTGAACTCTGTACAGATAAATTAAAAAAAAATGACGTGCTTGAAGGGAAATCTTTAACAATTGAAAAGGCAAAATTAAAAAAAAATGAAAATGTGCTTGATTTGTCTGATACATACTTTATCAACAGATTCATACAATTTTTCTTTTTCATTTTTCGGAAACGTTGGATGGATTTATAAATTTGCATCCAAATTTACAAAAAGGGGGAATCCACTGACTGACTCGAGTTCTCTTGCAGACAAAAAAAACAAAAATTCCAAGTAGAACCAAGAGGTCTATTCAACAAACATTATCCCTAACGTTTAGACTTATTACTAAAAAAACAAATCCAGTAATTTTCATTTGTTTGTCTTACAAATTGCACCCTCATAACGGGTGTATCTGCTAGGTAAGTATTAACCTTAGTTGGGTGTTTGTAGCACCTTAAGGGACATTTATGATTTTGAAAAATAATTGTGATCTTTTTGTATTTGGCCTAATTGACCTTATGGTTGGTATTTGTAATTATCCCATTCGATTAATTGTGAAAAATCGCAATGCATTTTTCCTCATTTTATTGGTGATGAACTCAAAATAAACCATGAAATCTAAAACAATTAGAACAATAGTTCACAAGAAGTTCCATAAGATAACTGGAATAATTAATCCATTATTCTCAAATAATTATACTTAGGACATCAATGACATTAATTCAGACACCATAAACACAAACTAAATAAAATAAAAACAACCAAACTTATTTTGGACCAAATGACACATTGAAGTCTGCTTAAAACCTAGAAGAACCCACATTCACCTTTACAGGCTCTTCCTTCTTCACAGAAACAGTTGAAATGATGTCTTCTTTCTTCACAATCTCAGGCTTAACATTGTTCACTGGAACCACAGTTGCCCTTCTGACAGGGTTTGAACAAATGTACACATTGTTCACTCCAGCACAACCAGTACAGCAATCTCTAAGTGTCCATTTCAAGATTTCACTTAATTTGCTCTAACAAAAATAGCTAAATTAACCTTTGTTTGCTATTAAGTATGAAATGATCAGGCTCTCTGGAATAATTATGATCCCTTGAGGCTCAGATATTTATAGTGGTGATTATTTAAGGTATATACAATGATGATTCATGTATATCATTCTTGAAAATAGAAAGGGCCGTTCATAAATCAGGGAAGTTGATCAGAAATTTTAGTGAGTCTTGGTACAGTGTATAAGTCTGTGGAAGACTTCAGAACATCAAGATTATTCTACTTTCAAAAAAGGGATAATTACAAAAACTACCCTAAGGTTTGATCTGCATTGCAATTTACCCTTTCATAAACAAAAACATTAAACGCCTCCAGTATATTTGTAAAAATATTGCAATTATTCCTTTATATTTAACACATAATCAAACCTCAAGGGGTTGAGATTCATTATAATGCATCTCTGGTTTTTCTAATTAACCAAAATCTCAGGGGTAATTTTGTAATTATCATTTCAAAAGGAAAATAGAAAAAAAAAAAGAAAAAGAAAATAAAACGTTTCTTTCGTTTGTTTTTTCTTGCTGTAATTAGAATAGAGAGATGGCAACTACGACCGCTTCCTTTGACATCATAATGATTTAATATTATTATAGATTATAGATATCGATGTGGATAAATTAATTAATAATGTTATAATTAAATAAAAGAAATATAACTAATTACGATTTTACCCCCAAATACTTTTCATCCAAAACATTTTACCATTTTACAGTACGCATGTGGTATGCTTTTCATCCAAAAAAATAATTTGAATAAAAAAGGAATAAAAAAAGAAAATGTGAGATTGACAAATGACGGTCAACTCCACATTTTGAGACATTGCGATATGATGCCCATACTATGGACATTTGAGTTCCAGATCTACTCTCTCGGAGTCAGAGTTCCAGTGGGTCTTATGGGCTCAAAATTATAAATGGCCCATGTATTCTGCACAATCTGCACCAGTCGATAAATATACCGATTTAAACTTCGTAAATTTATATATATTTTATGTTTGCAAAATAATTGCAATCATCATATTGGCATCTATATATATAAGCGAGATTGAGATACGTTCTAGAATATTAGAGTTTCTCTGAAAACAGAAAAATGTAGATTGGCAGGTGCTGCAAATAAGAAATTAAATAGCCAATGTGAAATTAAACAAAACTTGCTCATTTGTTTCCAATGTGATATTAGTTTTCATATTCTCACTCTTTCATATTTTTATCTAAAAGTGCATTTAAATAGCTTACTGTATGAATTAATTATCGTTCACCCGAAACTGGTTTTGGAAATTCAATATACTAAACTCATGTAGATTACATTTACCATATTTATTTGTTATTTCAAATAAAAGAACTCACTTAAATAATTGGTTAAAGTTTGTTCAAGATCTAATTTAAAACCAATTTCTGACATACAATAAATGTATACCTAATTATATATTAATGAATAATGAAATAAGAATGCTCATGTTGACAAGGAGTGAGAGACAAAACATCAAACTAACTTCTATGCTTTCTAAATTTTCAATTTTTTTCAAGTACTATAGTCTTACGAGTATTTTTTTTTTTTTTTTTTGATCGGTTTATGAGTAATTTAATATGTTGATTGATTGATGTATAAAATTGCTTTAAAAGTAGTGGCTTCGAGTTAGTAATGTCACACAAGTACTTTAATTAAAAAAATATTATAAAAAAAGTCATATTACAATTTACAGCCTTATAATGAAATTCGAGGATAAGGAAAAAAATTACAAGTCACTAGCTGGGAAAGAGAGTGTATAAAAAATAAATTAAATTATAAATATGACATCCCGGAAAAACCAAATTGTTTAGACAAGACAATAGTCCCAGTTGGACATATTCATTATAAAAAGAAACAAATCACGTGAATTATCTGACTTTGTTTCTATTAAAAATGACTGATTTTAGCTAAATTTGTGGATTTAAAACCCTAACCCTGTTATTTTTGTTTTGTCTCGTCACTGATTGAATATGTGCGCACGTGCAAACATTACAACTAGACCATTATTTTCTTGTTTGCTTGAAAACCTCACGTGACCTATATAAAACTTTACACAAACATCTGTGATCACTTCAATTATTAGGTTTTGATTTGTGCAATTTTAAGTTGCGTGTTTATCACACTAATACTCTGTTTTCGGGTTGTAGTAAAAAAAAAAAAAAAAAACACGTTACAAATTGTAAATGACTGAATCATATTCATCGTTAATGTCTAATCACAATTAATCCAAGCATGATTTAGACATTTATTGCAGAAGCACGCGTCATGGAACTAGGAGTGTAAATGAGTCGAATCAAGTCGAGCTGAACATTGTACTTTTTAAGCTTGTTTGAATCTTAATCGAGTTTTAAACACAGTATTTAAACTTGATTTGATTATTAATCGAGTTGAGTTCGAACGAGCTTTAGTCGAACCGAACCCGAATCAAGCTCGAGTAGCTTGATATTTTTATACATATTTTTTTTTTTGCTAATCGAACTCGAGCTTGAGCTAATCTTTACATCTCATCGAACGAAAAAATGTGTTCAATCTTGGTTCATTATGTTAACGAACCGAACTCAAACGAGCGTGTAACAATCGATCTCGAGTCACGTATCGAGTAACATTATTCGTTTTTTAGCTCTACATGGAACTTACACTTTGGATTGGCAGCATTGTACTTTTAATTTTTGAAAATAATAAATAAAGAGCAAGTCTCTTGTGAGACGGTTTCACGGATCTAAATCCGTGAGACGGACCTCCTAAAGGCTCCGTCTTGAGAACATGAACCATGAAAATAAATTTAAAAATAAATATGAACAATGAAAAAACAAAAATAAACCCTAAAAACATGAACCATGAAGAATAAACCCGAAAAACAAAAATAAACCCAAAAAATAAAAAATAAACCCTAAAAAAACCTAAAAATTCTAAAAACCCAAATCAATTAAAAATAAACCCAAGAAACAAAATAAACCCTAAAAAAACAAATAAAAACCCTAAGAAAAATAAAATCTGAAAAAAAAATCTTTAAAACTTTGTGTAAGGGCTCCGTCTCACGGATCTATATCCGTGAGACCGTCTCACGCAAGTTTTTGCCATAAATAAATAATTATAAATGTATAAATGGGGACACTTCTTCCGCTCAAGCAAGCAACATAGATAAGAGAGAGAACAAATATATGAAACATATATAAATGGCGTACCTTATAATGAATTGAGGGTTTTTTTTTATAGTTGATGTTGGAGGAAAATAATTATGTAAGGCGATAATTTACATGGATAAGATTTTAATACTTTTTTATATAAAATTTTAAATTTTATAGGTCTGAAGGTAGTAGTTGTCAGCTGGCCATGCCAACTCGCTAATTAGCTCCTGTAAGTGCATTATGTAATCGTAAGTTAGGTAAAAGAAAGTACCAAAATGAATGAATTAGTGAAAGTTATAAAGAACATCTGCACATGAATAAGTTAATAATTACCGAATAAGTAGGTGAAAAGCGTAGGAGACAAATTGAAAATAAGAAGATAATATATATTGGCCAATAAAGTTTGTATCAGTAATTCCAAATTTGGCCAATAATTTCTCAAGTTCTTAATTATTTATACCTTAATAGCTTAGGTAAATTTCTACCATCTAAATTTATGTTAAAGGTAGTTAAGAAAGTTGGTTAAGAGTTAAGAGTTACAACTGTCAGTTGACAGGCGTAGATAGGGGTAGTCTCCTTGAGGGGTATAAATATCCCTCCCAAATTTTTTTTTTGTTTTTAAGTGGAAAAAAATTAAAAAAATTTATATTGTTTTTAAAAAGAAAAAATAATTAATAGTAGGGGAAAACAGGGGAAAAATTTTGGTTAAGGGTAGTTAAGAAAGTTGGTTAAGAGTTACGCCAACTGTCAGTTGACAAACTTTAGTTAGCTCTCTTTATATAAGTATTTTCCTCCCATTGTTCACAAGTTTTTTAAGCTAAAATTTATTATAGAAAGAAATTGTTTTTCTGAACTCTTATAAAACATTAACATGGTATCACGAGATATGTGACCATTTTCCAGCATTCGTCTGGCCGAATTTATCTAGATTCGCCATAAGTTCCGCCATTGATCTTGTTACTACCAACCCATATATTGAGATTCGAGGGGCCATTGTATTTTGAAGACGATTATCTAAAATTGTGAGTAATTATATATGGAGAAATTTAATGTTGCGAAATCTAATTCTTGTCCCAAGTAAAAAAATTATCCTGTTTCTATAACCAACTTTCGAGAAACACCCCCACCGAAATTTCTATAATATAAATAAAACAATAGTAGCCACGTCAATATTAAACACTAATTATTAGTTTATTACTACTATAATTGGATTGATGCAATAGAAAAATATATAATAAGAGGACGCGACTTACATTAAACCATTAGTATTCCATAAATGCTATTTTTTCAAAGAATCACAAATTGACACTTTCAAAAATCTTGTCTTTTGTCGCTTGATATACATAAATCATTTTTTTTTTCCCTCAGTCAATTAAAACAATTCCCTCACATGGGTCTCCAAAATGTAAACAAAAAAGGGTATGTGAGCCTAATGCTCAGACGCCTTTATCCATTTTTATGTATTTTTCTGAATTCGACTTATGAGGCTCTCTGTTTACTTATATTTGAATTCAGAATCCATTATTTTCGATAATGCCTCATAAGTTCATAAGTTGTACTATCGAAATTGAAAGTAACAAATAAAAATTTAATTGCTTTTGACTCATCGAATCTAGTGGGATCTATTTGTGGTCTAGTACTTTTCCATAATTTGTGATAAATTTCTCTTTAATAATGATACTTTATGTCTAATTCAATACTACTAAATAAAGTTTGATTGATCAATACATCAATTTCAAGTACCACCTTTAGGCTCTGTTTTTTCTGCTAATCAGTAATGCTAAACCTGAACATAGATATATATATATATATATATATATATCGCAAGCAATCAATCATTCAAATAATTTTTACATAATACGAATAAAACTTCATATAAAATGAATAAATACAATAAATCCAAATAAGACTAACTTTATAAGAAGATTTCTATTCATATTCAAAAAATTAAACAGTGAAACAGTAAGGTAAATAAAGTTAATTCAGTTCAAGAATTTACAATTTCCAGGCCAGATTCTCCTTTCTTTTTATCCAAAATGCAGTATCCAAGAAGTCCAAACAATCTGCACAGTCAAACAGTATATCCCCCAATTTTAGGGAGGTAAAAACTAAAAACAGAGTTGAAACAAATTTAAAAAAGAAAACAAAAAGTGAGAGAAAAAGAAAATGAGAAAAAACAATAAAGAAAAAAAAATGATTGAGATTTCCTTTCCATTTCTCTTGCACTTCCAATTCCAATGGATTGAACAAGCAAACGTTACTATACGTGTACGAAATGATGTCACAATTGTCCGGGTCAAACAGGCAAGTCGACTCGGAGCGAAGCACGGCAAAGCGGGCAACTAGAGTGAGTAGTAAGCCACATATCCACACACTCGGAGTGAAAACAATGGTTGCATTGTGGCAGCATTTTTACTTTCTCGCCATCTCCAAATATCCCAAGGCATATACAGCACTCGGCTTCCATGTCGGACGCCGAGTCCTTGTGCAGCACGATAGGCAGGCTGTTGATAGACGCGAGGTCTAGTCCCCGCGGCGTCCGCGCGTGGGCGGCGGAAGTGGAGGTGGGGGGCGGCGGCGGAGGAGGGCCGAATCGGCATACCCACCGCGCGTAGAGGAAGAGAAGCGCGACCAGGAGGATGACGGAGAAGAGTGCGACGGTGAAGAAGAGCGTGCGGCCGCGGATTTGGAAGTTGCTGTCGTCGAATTCGGCGTAGTGCCACCGGAATGGCTGCGAGCTGTCTTGCTGGTACGATGACATACTCCACTTGCAAAGAAGTTAGTCCTGTCGAACGACGTCGTTAGTCAATGTTTTTGAAGAAATGGGATTGGATCTGAAGTCTGAGGAGAGTGGGTGTGTGTGTTGTTTTTAACACAGTTTCAGTCCACTTGCATAAGTAGCTGTGGTTTTGTACCTGCAAAGTCGGGGAAAACAGATGGTTCATAATTGTAACAAAAAGGGAATGAATACTCGCACTTGGGAGCGCGTGGTGCGCGTGTTGTGTAGAATTAGGATGGTAGACTCTAGACCAGACAGCTTTCGGCTGAGATTTATGTTGCTGAGGTGGAAAATAAACGTGAGAATTAACTAAACATCTTTTGTTTTGGCGCTCTGAGTTTGTAAAATATGAGTCAAAAACGGAATGTTATGTTCAATTTAATTTATAAAACAGTTGTCAATTGGCAAGTATGACATGTAAAGACAAAAAATGCATACTTTTTGGATAGATATTTTCTGATAAAATTAGGATTCAGTCTTTTCTGATCAGTAGATATTTTTTGTTAAAAAAATCTTAAATATCTCTTCCAATTAAAAGGACGTGGGATATATGGAACCACTATTGATTTGAGAACTACAGCCGAAAAATGGGACGGAAACCAGATAATATATTGGCTCAAGCAATTTTACCCAACATATATACGTTATCAAGAACCTTTTTTTTTTTTTTGTGGAAAAAGCGTTATCAAAAACGTTATCAAGAACTTTAGATTATGCATTAAAATAGATCAGCAGTACCATAGTTAGTTATTTATTATACTAAAATTAAAAACAACTGAAATATTTAACCAATCAGCAGCATAATCTATTAATACACATGATCGTAAAACACTATCTATGTTAAATATTATTAAAGAGGTGTTTGAAAAATAAAATTAATCATGTAAAACAAACGGGTTTATGATCATACTATTTATTTAAATACTATTTAAGTGGTGTTTTAGACCATAAAATTTAATCATGTTCATGTTACGTTATAAACATCAACATATATACATTAATGACGACTGACAGCACCTCTCTGAGTAGTAATAAATTGGTGACATGAAAATTTTCCAAATGCACCCACATGTCATACTCTTTGGTCTTCAAATTAGTACAAGTTGTTTTCATTCGCAACATAAGGACAAATTTTGCATTATGCAATTACGTGCACTTTTTAGCTTTAGTAATAGTTTATGGAAAAATGGAATATCCTATGTTGGAAATATTTAATTTGGACTAACATATGTTAATTAAATGTGCATAGCTGTCTTACGGTTTAATCCAATTAAAGTGATCTAATAAGGTTTTAATTTTGGATTAAAAGAGTATCAAATTGTTATGGGATTAAATGTGTAGATACTATTAGGTGATTTTCTATTTATTGAGGGACCAAATAGAAAATAAAGGGGATACTTATCCAAAACGGTTATGGTCGGCGACGGTTCTTAAATAAGAGATACGTCTGTTCTCCTTCAAGGCACGTAATACGAACAATCTGAGAACTCTCAAGAGGAAAGCATGCGGAAGGCCAAAAACCAAATCCCAAGACCAGATCCAAATTTCTCACAAACCCTAATGGATTCAGGTACGCTTCCGTGTTTAAGATTAATTTCTTCTCTTTCTCGGATTATCATGGTAGATCGGTCAAGCATGCTTTTGGATTTTGTGAATTAAAGCATGCCCTTTGTGATTACGATTTTAACAAGTGGTATCGAGTCACTCTACTCATGATTTCCGAGAATTGCGAAGATTTTCGGGATTGTTATACGGTTCTTCGTGAAAATAATATTAGGGTTTTTTGTTTTGTTTGGATTGATTTTGGGCCTTTTGGGTCTTACGGTTTAAGATTGAAAATTTGGTAGATTCGATTATGTAATTTCGAATTTCATGATATGTTCACATCGAATTCACGGTTTAGCCGTATTGAATGTCGAACCAGTTTCGGAAATTATTTTCTAACTTTCGGAATCAGATTGCGTTAGGTGATCATTTGAAATACTGATTGTTATTAAGTTTGTTGATTAAAATATTCGGGAATAAACTCCATCATGCCATGTCTTGGATTAAGTTTCATATTATTATGGTTTGCTCTTTGTCTAATGCAATTGTGATTGTGAATATGGATTGACAATTGAAATCCAAGTATGTATTATTGTGATGGGTTTCAAAAATTTTGTGATTTTGGGGTGATATGTAGTTTTCAAATTATGGGTTTCATTGTTACTATTTATGTTGGTACCCCTCTTTAGTTTATAATATTTACTAATTGGCCCCAATAAATAAGGAATATATGTCTTGTGTGCATATATATGTTCGATCACTTAATTTTAAATTTGTTTGGTGCATCTCATGTCCCTGACTTGGTTTGTCTAATATTTAAAATGAATTTATCGAAACAAGAAGTCGCCAAAGTGACCTCTTTTGTGTAGATTTATTCATTGAGAATATTAGATGTTTGTGTTTGTGTATATTCATGCGGGTATTAGCCGGCCCCAAGGAAGGTTAATACTTGGCCCAAAATGCACAAACACCTGTGGTGGTAAATACGTGGAAATTATAAGGTTATCCATGTAAGTGATTTGTCGGATGTTCGCCTCGCCTTATTTTTAGCTTCACCGCAAGTGTACGGTGTAGTTTATAGAATAGGGTAAGCAAGGTCGTATCCACAGAGACTAATAAATTAGTGCGCTAAGTATTGAACCAAAATAGTTTTATTTTTATTTAGACGATCAATATTTGATGATTGTTGTGGAGGTAAAGACAAGAATAACCACAAAAACACAAGATGAAAAATAATGGAATTATCAAGAGAATAAAAGCGATTCGGGTTATGGTTTCGATTAATATTCCTCTTGTTGTCCGATTTAATTAAAGCAAAGTTATTATCAATATACCTATAAGGCGATCACCACGATATTTTATCCTCCTCTCGAGATGCATATAAACGTAGATTGAAATATCTTTGCTAGCATCTCTACTCAACAATAGATATACAACTCCCAAAAGCACCAAAGATCAAATATCCTCACAAATATCTACAAACCTCTCGATTCATGCAAATATTCATGTCAAGTACTCAAGATCTAATATTGAAACTCATCTCTCGAATTATGAATCAATATATCAAACAAGTTAAATCATTGGCCAAGTGATAAAACAAGAATAAGCTCAAAGTACTCAAATAGGCTTCAAGACAATAACTTCAACTAAGATTAAAACATTCAATAAGAGTTCAATTAATCTACTTCCAAAACCCGGAAATCACAAGATGTTTAGCTACCCATTACAAATAAACAACTCATAGACAAATTGTTCATATTCATAAGAAGCTAAAATGAAAGATTAAAGCACAAAGAATGAGAAAACTTAGGGAAATGGATAATCTCTCGATTAATCTTCAATCCTCAAGCTCCGATTCAACCCGATTCTTCCCTTGATTCTTCCTTGATGAAATTGATGTGTTTCTTGTGTTCTTGGGTGTATTCCCAGCCTTTCCTCTCTGGTGTGCGCCCCAAGAAGTGGTATTTATACCCTTTTGGAAGTCTAGTCAATTCTTTGTCATTTTTGAGTTTTTACGCAAGCACGCACGGGTCGTGCGCCCACGCACGGGCTACCCATGCGCCATTTCGTAGAAAACACCCAGTCTCTGTAGCACGCACGGGTCGTGCGCCCACACACGGTCTACTCGTGCGCCATCCTATAGAAAACATCCAGTCTCTGTATGGCGCACGGGTCGTGCGTCCACGCACGGGTTACCCGTGCGCTACCCAAAAGTCCGAATTTGCTTGCGGGGTCTTCAGAAGAGTTGTAGCCCTCTCTCTTAGCTTTCCATAGCCACTTGAATCACCTCAATATCAATTTTGTAGAGAGAGTTATGGCCAAAATACTAAACCCTGCCAGTGCTGGAAATTCCATACGCGTTTGGATGTTCCTTGAGATAAATCTCCTTGTTGTTTGATCATTCATGCTTCTTTTGACACACGACTCATCACTATGACTCTAGACTCCATATAGTTGGCTTCCAATTGGGTGTAATCGCTCGATTCTTGATGATTCTAGGTAGCAATGCTCGTTTTTGTCACAAAATCACTCCAAATATCGTTAAATTCCTACAAAACAAGCAATCGTAATATCTTTTTCCACAAAGAGCGAATATATACCATTTCATACACGTTATTGCATGTTATAAACAAATATAGCCATAAATATGCCCTAAAATACATGCAAAACTCACACCTATCAAAATCCCCCAAACTTAAACTGTTGGTCGTCCCGGTCAACGCTTTTAAAAACTAGACAAAACATGATTGGGAGTAATGAAAAGTAAAACGCACAACAACTCCATAAAATTCGCATTGTTTATCGTAGGTGTCAAGCAACGAATAAACCAAGCCTCAAACATCTAACATAGAGCACACATCAAAGAAACCATGGTAGATGCTAAGAATTACGCCTCACAAAGATCGAGTGTATACTCTCATCTCAAATAAA
The DNA here is from genome assembly GCA_016081115.2 of Rehmannia glutinosa. Taxonomy (NCBI): domain Eukaryota; kingdom Viridiplantae; phylum Streptophyta; class Magnoliopsida; order Lamiales; family Orobanchaceae; genus Rehmannia; species Rehmannia glutinosa. The sequence goes on along the minus strand of CM071929.1, from coordinate 28,965,925 downwards.
TATAGGACGTGTTTACGCTCAAATCAATTCAATGTTGTAGAATTACCATATGCTTGCAAATCATCTCATTTCTCCGCCACTAGAATGTATGCAATTTGTGAATCAAAAAGGACTTTCTCATTTGGTTGTAATGAATGCTCTTTGGTTAGGGTAGGAAAATATAGATAGAGTGACTCAAACTCGAGCGTATAGACCGGTGAGCATATAAATCATCTACATTAAAGCTTAATATGCTACCCAAATCATCTCTCATTTTCACCAACTCTTCTTATATCCATCCCCTTTCTCTTGTAAAACACCATCACCTCACATTACAATTCCTAGCCTCTAAGTTCATTCAAAGAAAACTCATTCATAAAGCTATTTTTTTTGACTCTTTTGTGAGTTTTCAACATTCTTTGCTTCTCCTTTTCTTCCCCTTTTGTTCCCATCAACCAATTTATCCAACTTTTCAATTCCAACCCATTCAACCTCATTCAATCCCTTTACTCAATGCTATACGCTCAAGTGTAGGGTAACAAATATATCAAGTTAAGGCTTGAATTGTTGCTATCAAGAAATTAGGCAATAGGCTCAAGTTGGCTAACTAGAGATTTCAATATCATCATTAGGTAAGCAAAAGGCTTGAAGGGCTAACAAAAATGGCCTTTGATCATTTTCACATTCGCATACAACATGTGACCTTTGAGAGAGATGCGAGCAAGTTCTAGAATTCTAACAACATGAATGATACACTCAAATCAATCAACAAGATCGCATATGACGAAAGCGGTAAAAAGGCTCAAAAGCTCTGTGAGGCTTGCAAATACGTAATTCAAAGCATCAAACCATGTTCTCAATATCAACATGCTCAATATCATCTATTCATGGCTCAATCAACTCGTACTCAACACCCAATCCAAACAATACAAAATTTTCAAAACAGAGCACGAGAATCTCAATATTGGTCAACTCACTCTCTAAACTCTATTAAAGCAATAAACGTGCTAAAGTCAGAACGTGCTTCTAATGCAATGCAACCTAAAATGCTCTACATGCAACTATATGAAAACACACAAAAATGCAATTTTTTTTTAATCCACACATTTCATATCAAAATAACTATCTCTCCCCCAAACTTAAATGAAATTATATCGCACGTAGAGAAGATAGAATTTCAATATAAAATTGTGTGGATTTACGATTCATTGTGCGGGTGGTGGCCCTCCTTGGCATCTCCTCATATCGCTAGGACTTCTTCCTTCAACCATCACTTCAAATTTTGTACCTTAATATTATCTCAAGTTGAAGGACGACGGGTCATGCGCGCTTGCACACGGGCTGCCCGTGCGTGGTGCCGTAGCAACATCTCCAATTCCTCAATCACGCACGGGTCGTGCGTTCATGCACGCCCTGCCCGTGCATGGCCGCGAAGTAAAATCAGGTAATTTCTCCCTTTTTTTTTTTTTTTTTTTTAAAGAAGAAAACAAACAAAAATAAAAATCACACCACAAACCGTTGGGTTGTCTCCCAACAAGCGCTAAATTTAAAGTCTTTAGCCGGACTTTTGTTTTACTCAACCGGGATCCAAAAACAAGTGTCGATCATGCCACGCCTTCGTATTTTCCAACAATATAGGTGATCCTTCAGTGTATGTAAGATGTGGATGATTAAGGATCACAATGTTGATGGTCTTTTGGAAATCAAGAAATGTGCTCCTAATGATGAAAAATGGTTTATCAATCATAGTAAAGATATTTCTATCTTTACTCACATTAAATATCATGAAGTCTGTAGAACATGTGAATTGATCACCATTTTCAAACATTGTTCCTTCAAGTGTATGCTTCTTAAAATTTGATACATCCGTAGTGAAGCTTACATCTAGAGTGCACATATTTTTATCAATATGAGGATCTTCAATTGAGTGAGAGATAGAAATACTCCCTGATTTAATTTGACGTGGCTCCTCGTATTCAGTACCACTCATTTGATGAATGACACTACATTGTTCCTTCGAGTTGGCTTCAGTGGTGCTTGAAAACTGGCTCTTTTGTTGTTGCCCACCAACAATTGTAACTAATTGGCCCATTTGAGTCTCGAGTTTTACCAACTGTGTCAATTGTAGCTCCAACTTGTCCATCCTTGCGTCTTGCATTGTGAAACGGCTCCTTGTCTCAATTACAAATGAAGTCATTTGATTCATGAATACAATGAGGGCGTCCTCCAAAGATGGCTTTGCCTCTGCATTAGTAAACCCATTCATTACATTGAAGCTTGATGGTGGTGGAATTACATTCTCCGTGCTAGCATATGAAAAATCTTCGTAAATTCCCCAATTTGAACAATAGTGCGTAGGAGTAGGATTATTCCCATAACTGTAGAAATTACAGTTATTGAAATAATTGACTCCTCCATCCGAGCGCACCTATAACAATTCAAAGAAACAAATCAAACATTGTAGAAGTAGAATTTACAAAAGAAAAATGAAATAAAATAAAAAAAAAGTCTAAATTAAAAATAATTCTATCTATCGCAATATTAGCACCAAAAATTGTATTAGTCCCCGGCAACGGCGCCAAAAACTTGTTCGCCTTATTTTTAGCTTCACCGCAAGTGTACGGTGTAGTTTATAGAATAGGGTAAGCAAGGTCGTATCCACAGAGACTAATAAATTAGTGCGCTAAGTATTGAACCAAAATAGTTTTATTTTTATTTAGACGATCAATATTTGATGATTGTTGTGGAGGTAAAGACAAGAATAACCACAAAAACACAAGATGAAAAATAATGGAATTATCAAGAGAATAAAACAGATTCCCGGGTTATGGTTTCGATTAATATTCCTCTTGTTGTCCGATTTAATCAAAGCCAAAGTTATTATCAATATACCTATAAGACGATCACCACGATATTTTATCCTCCCTCTCGAGATGCATATAAAACGTAGATTGAAATATCTTTGCTAGCATCTCTACTCAACAATAGATATACAACTCCCAAAAGCACCAAAGATCAAATATCCTCACAAACATCTACAAACCTCTCGATTCATGCAAATATTCATGTCAAGTACTCAAGATCTAATATTGAAACTCATCTCTCGAATTATGAATCAATATATCAAACAAGTTAAATCATTGGCCAAGTGATAAAACAAGAATAAGCTCAAAGTACTCAAATAGGCTTCAAGACAATAACTTCAACTAAGATTAAAACATTCAATAAGAGTTCAATTAATCTACTTCCAAAACTCGGAAATCACAAGATGTTTAGCTACCCATTACAAATAAACAACTCATAGACAAATTGTTCATATTCATAAGAAGCTAAAATGAAAGATTAAAGCAAAAGAATGAGAAAACTTAGGGAAATGGATAATCTCTCGATTAATCTTCAATCCTCAAGCTCCGATTCAACCCGATTCTTCCTTTGATTCTTCCTTGATGAAATTGATGTGTTTCTTGTGTTCTTGGGTGTATTCCAGCCTTTCCTCTCGGTGTGCGCCAAGAAGTGGTATTTATACCCTTTTGGAAAGTCTAAGTCAATTTCTTTGTCATTTTTGGAGTTTTTAGCAAGCACGCACGGGTCGTGCGCCCACGCACGGGCTACCCGTGCACCATTTCGTAGAAAACACCCATCTCTCGTAGCACGCACGGGTCGTGCGCCCACGCACGATCTACTCGTGCGCCATCCTATAGAAAACATCCGTCTCGTAGGGCGCACGGGTCGTGCGTCCACGCACGGGTTACCCGTGCGCCACCCAAAAGTCCGAATTTGCTTGCGAGGTCTTCAGAAGGGTTGTAGCCCTCTCTCTTAGTTTTCCATAGCCACTTGAATCACCTCAATATCAATTTTGTAGAGAGAGTTATGGCCAAAATACTAAACCCCGCCAAAGGTCTTTGGAAATTCCATACGCGTTTGGATGTTCCTTGAGATAAATCTCCTTGTTGTTTGATCATCCATGCTTCTTTTGACACACGACTCATCACTATGACTCTAGACTCCATATAGTTGGCTTCCAATTGGGTGTAATCGCTCGATTCTTGATGATTCTAGGTAGCAATGCTCGTTTTTGTCACAAAATCACTCCAAATATCGTTAAATTCCTACAAAACAAGCAAGCGTAATATCTTTTTCCACAAAGAGCGAATATATACCATTTCATACGCGTTATTGCATGTTATAAACAAATATAGCCATAAATATGCCCTAAAATACATGCAAAACTCACACCTATCATCGGCCCAAAGGAAGACAATATTGCTTGACAGGATTTATTGTCAGTGTTTGATCGCTACAAGAGGTAGCCACTTACAAGTTAATATTACTGTCCAAAGACTTGATATTAATGTTGTGCTAGGTGCCTCGAGATGTTACCAACTTATTTAAATTTAATGATTGATTATTCGGTTTAATGTGAGCAAGACAGTTAATTTTGGTTTTGTTCTCTGTTCAGCTATGATGTCTGCTACTTCTATTTCTGCTAACACCAACAACATTCCCATGCTCAATGGATTGAACTTTAAGGATTGGAAAGAAAACATTCTGATCATTTTGGGCTGCATGGATCTGGACTATGCGCTAAGGGTTGAGCAACCTCCTTCTCTTACGGATGCAAGTTCTGCAGAGGAAAAGCGGAACATTGAGAAGTGGGAGCGCTCAAATCGCGTTAGTTTGATGATCATTAAGCGCGGAATTCCAGAAGCCTTTCGAGGCACAGCTTCTGAGGAAATTACTATGGCTAGTGAGTACCTTGCGGAAATTGAAAAGCGTTTTGTTAAAAACGATAAGGCCGAGACAAGTACGCTTTTGGCTAACTTGATCTCACTAAAGTATAAGGGCAATGGAAATATAAGGGAGTACATCATAGAGATGTCTCATCTTGCTTCAAAGTTAAGGGCACTAAAGCTCGAGGTGCCCGAGGACTTACTCGTGCATTTAGTGTTAATATCACTTCCTCGCACAATTCGGTCGGTTTAAGGTCGGTTACAATCACAAAAGGGAGAAGTGGACTCTTAATGAGCTCATTTCATATTGTGTGCAAGAGGAAGAAAGGTTGAAGCGAGAAAGAAGCGAGATTGCTCAGGCGGCGATCTTCCAAGGATAAGGGCAAAAGGAAAAATGATGTTAAGAAAGTCGTAATGATAAGGGTCCAACACAAAAGAAACGAGAAAAGTGAAACTCGGGACGGTTGTTTCTTTTGGGCAAACCTGGACACAAAAAGAAGGATTGTACCAAGTATCGCGCTTGGCGTGTGAAGAAAGGTACATTTCTTGCTTTGAGTGCGTTTAAGTTAATTTAGCTTGATGCCAAAACACTTGGTGGTTAGATTCTCGTGCTACTACTCACATAAGTGTTTCAATGCAGGTTGTTCGAGCTACAGAAAGCCAATCGATGGTGAAAGATACATCTTTGTGGGTGATGGCAAATCGGTGGAAGTGGAGGCAATAGGGCATTTTAGATTGTTATTAGGAACTGGTTTTCTTGGATTTGAAAGACACTTTTGTTGTACCGTCGTTTAGACGGAATTTGGTTTCTATTTTCATCGGACAAATACGGTTTTTCTTGTTCATTTGGAAATTGTCGTTTAGTCTTTCATTCAATTCCAATATTGTTGGTAGGTTCGTTAAGTGCTTATGACAATCTATATATGCTTGATACTATTGTTTCGTATAATGAATCCCCGCATGTTGAATCAAGAGGTACTAGCGTTTAAAATTAAATAAAGAAAATTCGGCTAAATTATGGCACAAACGTTTAGGCCATATCTCAAAAACCAGAATTGAGAGACTTGTGTCAGACGGTATTTTAGATGCACTTGACTTTTCGGATCTTGGTGTTTGTGTTGAGTGTATTAAAGGAAAACAGACCAAAATAAAGAGATTAGGTGCCAACAGAACTTCAGACGTCTTAGACTTGATACATACGGACATTTGTGGGCCATTTCCTAAGGCTTCTTGGAATGGTCAACAATATTTCGTATCATTCATAGACGACTACTCACGCTATGGGTACCTATATCTAATTCATGAAAAATCAGAGGCACTGGACATGTTCAAGGTTTTTAAGGCTAAAGTTGAGAACCAACTCAGCAAAAGAATTAAAGCTATCAGATCTGACCGCGGAGGTGAGTACTACGGCAGATATGATGGTTCAGGAGAACAACGTCCAGGGCCTTTTGCTATCTTCCTAGAGCAATGTGGAATCGTCCCACAGTACACCATGCCAGGGACGCCTAGCATGAATGGTGTTGCTGAAAGACGAAACATGACTCTAAAGGATATGGTACGGAGTATGATTAGTCATTCCTCTTTGCTTAATCACTGCGGGAGATGCACTAAAGATGCAGAACTTTATATTCTCAACAGAGTACCAACTAAAGCAGCTGCTAAAACACCTTTTGAGCTTTGGACTGGGCGAAAGTCGAGTCTAAACCACTTTCACATATGGGGATGTCCAGCTGAAGCTAGTCCTTATAGGCCAAATGAAAAGAAATTGGACTCCAAAACAGGTTAGCGACTACTTTATTGGTTACTCGGAAAAATCAAGGGTTTTAAGTTTTATGATCCCACTAGAAGGTCTATTTTTGAGACGGGAAATGCAGTATTCTTTGAGGATGTTGAGTTTGGGGGAGAAATAAGGTTAGAGACATTACCTTTGAGGAGGAGTCGATCTCGACACCTACTACGCTTTCGATGATGTTCGGGTTTCTATTCTGTCATTAGCCGAGAAGTAGATCCGTAACCTCAACAGGATAATGTTGAAGAACTCCCACTCAGGTTGAAACTATTCGGGAAGAACAAACTCAACAACCTCAAGAACTAGTCCCATTAAGGAGGTCCACTAGAGAGAAGAGAAATGCTATTCCTGGGATGATTATGTGGTATTTCTCCAAGAAAATGAGGATAATAATGGATTGATGGAAAATGATCCTATCAATTTCCGTCAAGCCACGCAGATCCAAACTCTCAAAAGTGGATTGATGCCATGAATGAAGAGTATAAGTCAATGCAAGACAATCAAGTTTGGGATCTTGTCCCATTACGAAGGTGCGAAACCTATTGGTTGCAAATGGATTTTTAAGACCAAAAGGGATTCAAGGGTAATGTGGAAAGATATAAGGCTCGTCTTGTAGCTAAAGGCTTTACTCAGAAAGAAGGCATTGATTTTAAAGAGACTTTATCTCCGGTTTCCACGAAAGACACTTTCAGGATAATTATGGCATTAGTTGCACATTTTGACCTTGAGTTACATCAGATGGATGTAAAGACGGCGTTTCTCAATGGAGACATTGATGAGACGATATATATGGTGCAACCAGAAAACTTTGTGTCTGGAGACCCAAAGTCTATGGTTTGCAAATTAAAGAAATCCATCTATGGGCTCAAGCAAGCTTCTCGTCAGTGGTATCACAAGTTTCATCAAGTAATAGTCTCGTTCGGTTTTGAGACTAATGCTGTTGATGATTGTGTGTATCACAAGTTCAGTGGGAGTAAGTGTATATTTCTGGTCTTGTATGTGGATGACATTCTACTTGCCACTAATGACTCAGGATTGCTACACGATACCAAGAAATTTCTATCAAAGAAATTTGAGATGAAAGATCTTGGGGAAGCTTCTTTTGTTCTGGGAATCCAGATACACCGTGATCGTTCTTGGGGTATTCTTGGATTATCACAAAAGAGCTACATAGAGAAAGTGTTGCAAAGATTTGGCATGCAGAACTGCAAACCAGGACACACCCCTATAGCTAAAGGAGACAAGTTTAGTCTCGAACAATGCCCTAAAGGAAATCTGGAAATTAAGGAAATGCAGAAGATTCCCTATGCTTCAGCTGTTGGGAGTCTAATGTATGCTCAGGTCTGTACGTACGAGACCTGATATAGCATTTGTTGTTGGTATGTTGGGCAGATATTTAAGTAACCCTGGTATGGATCATTGGAAAGCGACCAAACGGGTGATGAGGTATTTACAGAGAACAAAAGATTACATGCTCACATACGTAAAATCGGTCGAGTTGGAGATCATAGGGTATTCTGATTCTGATTTTGCGGGATGCCAAGACAGTAGGAGATCCACTTCGGGCTACATTTTCTTATTGGCTGGGGGAGCCATTTCATGGAGAAGTGCTAAACAGACACTTGTAGCATCTTCTACCATGGCAACCGAATTTGTAGCATCTTTATAAGGCATCCAATCATGGAATATGGTCGAAATTTTGTCACTGGGTCGCGCATTATTGGGAATATAGAAAGACCACTAAAGTTGTATTGTGACAATAACTCGGGCAAACAGTCTATATTCTAATAACAACGGGGAGCTCTACTAAGTCAAAACATATTGACATAAAGTTCCTGGTTGTGAAGGAAAGGGTACAGAGTGGTCAGATAACTATAGAGCATATCAGGATAGACTCAATGATTGCGGATCCGCTTACTAAAGGATTAACACCCAGGGTCTTTCACGAGCACACTGCTCGTATGGGTGTAATACAGTTTCAGGATACTTTGGTTTAGTGGGAGTCTGTAATTTTATTGCGTTATACATTATTTTGGACACATTTTGTGTATTTGGATATTTCTGTACAAATATAAAGTATTCAGTTTATTACACTCTGTCATTTTGGTTATGATTGATCTCACTAAGGAATAAGGTGGACCAGTTGGAAATAGACATGTTAGATCACATTACATATAATTTTCATGCTACGCACCCATGATTGATCTATGTCATTTGGTTGTGCTGGTATATGTGATTATTGATGGGTTTATTCACGCATAAAGTGATGAAAGCCTCTTTAGTCCTATATTAGTACAATCAATGGACGAGATTGTTAAGGGATACTCTTATATGTGACAGCAATGTTTGAGCTCATAAGGTATTGCACATTTGTTTGGTAACATATGTAGTCCAAGTGGGAGATTGTTGGAAATATTTAATTTGGACTAACATATGTTAATTAAATGTGCATAGTTGTCTTACGGTTTAATCCAATTAAAGTGATCTAATAAGGTTTTAATTTTGGATTAAAAGGGTATCAAATTGTTATGGGATTAAATGTGTAGATACTATTAGGTGATTTTCTATTTGTTGAGGGACCAAATAGAAAATAAAGGGGATACTTATCCAAAACGGTTATGGTCCCCGGGCGACGGTTCTTAAATAAGAGAAACGTCGGTTCTCCTTCAACAGACGTAATACAGAACAATACATAACTCTCAAGAGGAACCGCTTGTCTGGAAGGCCAAAAACCAAATCCCAAGACCAGATCCAGATTTCTCACAAACCCTAATGGATTCGTGCACGCTTAGTGTTTAAGATTAATTTCTTCTCTTTCTCGGATTATCATGGTAGATCGGTCAAGCATGCTTTTGGATTTTGTGAATTAAAGCATGCCCTTTGTGATTACGATTTCTAACATCGTAAAGAAAAAATATTAAACTATATCAGATGATCAGGTGGTTTTAACTTGCCCAATTTAAATGATTGATAATGACTTCCTTCAATTTTTATTCACCAGGAAGTCACAGACAATTAACAAATAATTAGTGCCAAAAATACATCTTCAACGCTCAAGTCAGTATCGAATTTGAGATAGAGAATTACTTTATTTTAGTACAAGGAGATATAACTTGAAATTGTGGGAAATGAAGGTATTATTCCCAAAGGTCGGAGGATAGTATCTTGCATAGTATGAGCTTTAACGACATTATTTATTTAACAAATAATGCAAAATATAATGTACATATATTCGGTTGCTTCTAAAATGCTTCGCTCCCTTGAACTTGCCTTCTGACCGAGCTCCGCCTTAAACCTGCACAAGAAGGAGGGCTGGAGGTGTGCTCCGGTGTAATCTCTCCGATGCTTAAGTTAGAAAACTTGCGGAAGAAGAAAGAGGCGATAATATAAGAGAGATAAAAAAGTGTGATTAGATTAAAGAATGAACCTGGACCTGGGCTTTTATAGCTTAGCTCAGATTAGAGTTTCCGTAATATCCGGGATTCTGTTACGTTTTGGTAAAGAATCATGATTAAGATATGATCGGATCCTTAAAACCGTAATTTGTCTTTCAAGGACTCTGGGCCCAAGCTGACCCGTTACACTTCGGGCCATCTATCTCAATTGCTTTCATACTCATTCTTGATGAATTCCTCCCTGATCTAATATCACCACTGCATGACTTATCAACAGGTCGGACTAAGTTAAAGGACAACGTCTTAACCAAAACCTTAGCATTTGCCTAACTATACAGGTTCTAACAGATCAGCCTCTCCTTAAGGAACCCAAACAGCTCGAATCAATAAGTAAGGTATAACTCAGCCCAATCAAGTGACTTAGCAGCACTAGTCAATGAATGAGATTTTAATAGATCCGCCCAATGCGTATGGCATACCAGATCGGCCCAATGTCTAGGACTTAACAGGCCGGCCCAATGCCTAGGGTTTAACAGATCGGCTCAATGCTTAGGGTTTAACAGATAGGGTTTAACAGATCAACCCAATGCTTAAGGCTTAACAGATCGGCCCCTGCTTAAGGCTTAATAGATCGGCCCAATGAGTACAGTCTATTAGCTCTACTCAAACTATATTGATCTTTATCAGTATTAATATGTAGGCTGAAATCCTAACAACATATTCAGTAGTTATTTGTAATTTACGAAACAATACTCTCCTCAAGTCCTTAGATACTGTGATGCGTTCCCTAAATCTTTTAGTGTCTGGATGTGTTTGTCAGGTGCCTAGACGCATTAAAAGATCATACACTTTTCTTTTTCTTTTTCTTTTTTATATTCTCTCTCTTTATTAATTGTATTAAAGATTTGGCAGTTGGAATCTGATTCAATCCTGATCACTCGGACGATTTACATCTTGCTGAGCCAAGGAGCCTTTGGCACTGGCAGCTCCAGAATTAGTCAGGCGCAAACCTGGATATTTGGGTTATTTAAAAAATGATTCAGAATATCTTAAGATAGAGACATACGTATATGAGAGCAAAGTGTTTTAATGAAGCAAGTTGGAACAAAGATTTGGGCATTTAAATTTTTTTTTTATGACGGGGCAAACCGCAGCCGCTACTCTTCGAGTGCGCACTGGATAAACCCTCGAACTGGACGTACTATCCTGCAAACTACGTCAACCAGGTAAACCACACTAGGCAAGCCCTGTGTGACAGACTCAACCAAGAAAGTGTTGGTAGGGGGAATCGAACTCGTGAGCTTTTAGTCCCAGGCTCACCTGCTCCACCAACTTGGCTACCCTTGCGGGTATAGATTTGGGCATTTTCACTGCACCAATAGGGGCGTTCCACGATAGTGGCGCCTGTTTTTTAATCAAACTTCCAAGAAGCAAACAAATGGATCGATGAGCTAGTTTTCTCACTTCTTCTCCTGGAGTTCCAATAGACATTTGTTTATTTTATAGTCAGTGACAAAAAAGAAAAATATGATGGAGTTGGTTTTAATCCGTGCATCACAAAGCAAATTTGTTTTGTGATATCAAATGTCACTACCATGAATTTGGAGTCTCAAATTTACGTCTTGGAAAGTCTACATTTACGGCAATATACTAATTAATCAATCAAGTAGGGTTGCTTTCTTGTACGTCGTGGCAAACTCAAATCAGTATTTGAATTGCAAACTTACTTATTAGGCACCTCCCATGCATGGTTTGTGGTGAGGTTTATAAAGGGAAAAACTAGTTTATACAAACCACACCCCATTATGGTTGAATGGTTCATCATGACATGGCAAAAACTGGTTTATATTTACTAACCGGTTTATGGAAAAAGAGGAAAAAGCAAAACAAAAGTTGCAGGAGAGCGATTGCACAGACCCTCCCATTGCTTAACGGCGATTCAAGGCGACGCGCGAGTGGGAGTTGGTGAAATACTCAATCCCGCTGCAATGACATCATTAAATAGGGTCATTTTTCAATTTTTATTCTTTTGTTATTGTTGTATTAAAATATTAAAATTGTGATTTGTGGTTGCACCTTTCTTTTCCTTCATTTTGATCGTTGGAATCTTTAGTAGTTGAATTTAATTTCTTTTTTCCAATTGCATTAATATTCGTATATCATTTGTAGTGTTTAAATTAAATATTTTGATTATTACTTTTTGAATTTATAACGATTCTAATAATATTTTATCAAGTCATATAAAAAGATAAATTACAACAAATTTAAATTTGATATTTATTAATGAAAATTAAAATAAACACATGAATTAAATAATTAAAGAAATATATATTTTTATACGGATATTAAGTAAATATATATAAAATAAATAGATATAACATTAATAATTGTGAATTGATGGTGAGATCCATAAAAAATGGTGGTAGAGGTTTATGGATTGTGGATAAAGATTTATAAAATATGTGTGGTTTTTACTTTTGATGTGGCAGTAATGTGACACATAAAAAACTGTACATAAGCTTTTTGTAAGGGTAACAAATGTGGCCTAGAAAGGACACGTGTTCTTACAATAGCAACGCTTGTTGTCTATGATTGGTAATCCACGTTTTTTTTAGAGGAAATACCACAAAATACCCTGATTTTTGAAAAAAAGACAAAAATACCACCCTATCACTAATCTGCCCCTTCCGGTTCTAAACTTCTCAAATATATCCACCCCCTTACTTTTACCACCAAAATTGCTCCGTCCATTTGCGCAACACCAGTAATCATGTTCTTAACGTAATCCGCGTGTCCGGGGCAATCGATGTGGGCGTAATGGCGGTTTTCAGTCTCGTACTCAACGGTGGCCGTGTTAATGGTGATACCACGGGCTCTCTCTTCAGGGGCAGCGTCAATTTCGTCGTAGTTTTTGGGGGCTGAGTTTTAGAGGGAGGCTAGGACCATGGTTAGGGCGGCGGTGAGAGTGGTGTTGCCGTGGTCGACATGGCCAATGGTGCCGATATTGACATGGGGCTTTTTGCGCTCAAACTTGCCGCGGGCTGCTCGGATGGAGAAGCGGAGGGGGCGGAGTGTGGTGGTGATGGGCTGAATGAAGAGTGTAGTGGAGGAGGGAGTGAAGGAGGATGAGAGAATTATTTTGGAGGGGTTTGAAGAACTGGAGTTTGGGAGAGAAGGGGCGGTGGAGAGGTATGTTAGCTTAGAAACAGCGGCTGCCGTGGTGGCGGCGGTAATTGAAGCCATCAGCGGAGAGCGGTGACGTTTTATATTTCTATCAATTTCCACGGTTCTACCAGTTTCTTATCAGGAATAGCGGGCGTGTCAAAGAAGATGATGAATGTTTCGAACGGGCAACGAGGATTGGGGTGAAGATTTTGTGATTGATTCGAGTTTTTTCATCCGACGGGTGAGGCTCAGAATCTGTTTGATGAAATGTCGGCGAAGACTGAAGGTTAAACCCAATTTTTGTGTTTTTTATTATTTTGTGATTTGAAGTTTTTCGTTTGTTTCGATGTTGTTTCAAGTTGTTTTTTTATGTTTCTTTTATTCTTTTATATATTTTCCATTTATTTGTTCTTTTTTATTGTTTTTTATTTGTTGTGTTATGTATCCTGATTGTGTATTTTTTTATTTCTTTTGTAGTGAATGTGGATTTTTGTTGCTTGTTATGTCGAGCACTTTATCGTGGGAAGGCTATGGACGTTGAAGTATTTGAGATAGAGAATGAACAAGCAAGGCTCGATCATTTGCTTCACAATCATGCTAAGTTGAACCGCAAAATGGTGATGACGATGACAACGACATTGAGTTTCTACCTCCACTTCCTAATGATTTTAGAGAATTGTTGTTATGTAAATCTTAATGATGATGTAATCGGTTGAAACATGTGTAAACATAAATGAAACATGTAAGAAACAATTGTGGGGGATCATGTGATAAAAGTTTGTAGTAAATTGCTTTTAAATTTAGAGAAATAGTGTAGTTTTTCCCCATATACTCTTCAGCTTTTTTTATGTCATCCTTGTAAATGTCGATCTTTGCTTCATTTCGATGTCTGCATGTCTAATTTTGAACTAAAGATCTCACGTACTCTAGCAAAGTTGTTACTAGTAACTCTTTCTCCGCTACAATTGATGCATTCAATAATTCTACGATGTTAGAAGTCAATACAAAGTATTTTTTGGTCTTATAGTGGAGTCGTGTCCATTTCTCGTAGCCGCTGATGGACAAGTAGCTCAAATTTCCTGAATTGAATTTGTTGTTCCAAGATTTCGCTTAGGGTGCTGAATGTGCAGTCCATTGGAATCAGTATTCTTGTTATTTCAAAGTTGATATACTCTCTATTTTCTTCCCATTGTCCATTGTGGCATACCACAACTGAGATTTTCTCTATGCAACTGTGGAATTCAATGAAAAGTTGGCTAAGTGAAACATATAAGAAACATAAATGAAACAGGTATGAAACAACAAACATGTTTGAAACAACAAAGAAACAAAAAAGAAACCAACGCAAAAAAATCAGCGGAAAATGGGTATTTTTGTCAAAAATCAGCGGAAAATGGGTATTTTTGTCCAAATTCAGCGGAAAATGGTATTTTTATCCAAAATCAGCGGAAAATGGACATTGTGCAGGGATTGAGTATGGAAAATAGGGTATTTATGTCATTTTCCCTTTTTTTTTATTTGGATAAAATCTCATCAAAACTTGATCCTTATGGGATCCGAGTTCACGACCACAAAAGGGAGATAAAGGTTATTTTGGTTTCTAAACCCAACTACAGGCCCAAATTTGTGACAAGAATCTGGGTGTCCAAGTTCTAAATCAAGGCATAGGCCCATGATCGAAGCTTTAAAATTTAAATAACAAATTAGGGAAATATACAAGCCTTTCTTCAATATCCCAAAGGGAATCTGTCAAGAGTATTGGACCATATTATATACAAGCCCACCTCGGATTCATAATTAGCTATAATTAATGATAGTTATCTTCAGAAATAATTTGTTAATCTTTTAAAATCCATACCTTCGGTATAATTCAAAAGAACTTAAGAAAATATTATAAAATTTCAATAGTTGTATATTCAACAAAAAAAAAAAAAAAAAAGATTACGTATCACCAGTCATCAGCTTATTGTTTATAAATTATAATTCTTAACAACCAACGTAGACTAATCTTCAGTAATATGCCTGAATTTCTTAGAAATGAGGCATTATATACCTCAGATAATTTATGTAAAACTAAGCAAAATAAGAAAAACGTTTTTTTCATTAACATTCTAATTATCCGAATTCCGAAAAGGAATTCTCTAATTGCTTAGGAACGAATTCAGATCTTAATATATTTGCCTAAAATTATAGTATATATTCTTTGAAATTAAATTACAAATCAATTTCAGCTCTAAATGCGTATGTAATTTTACATATATTCAAGAAATACTTTGAACTAAATTATTCAGAAGTTTCAGTACCAATAGGGGAACAATTCATTTAAGTTGCATTCAGATGGGGGATAGGTTTCAGATAACTCGATCTAAGAGGAATTTGAAATTCTCCAAAATGACTCCAAAAATAGATTCCAAAGATCTAAAATTTATTATAGAATGATTTTACCCAAACAAATTAACTTAATGGATTTGTTGTATCATGGATTTGAAATCAATCCAAATATTTGAGCCTTAGTATATAAACATTGTGGGACACAAATTTCTTATACCTCATTGCCCAATATAAATAATATAATCGATAAACATTCAATGATAAATAAGTGAAATGGAGGAAAAAATAAGTGTAATTAATTAATGTTGGGAAATGATAAATAAAGAACCAAATTTAAAAAATCTCTTGGGAAGATGGCAAAAATGTAACTCTTTAAATTTAAAGATGTTCTTTATTTTACAAAAGATGCTCTTTAAATTTAAAGAGCCTATTGAGAATGCTCTTAGCTCTCAAGATTGAAAATTAGGGTGCGTTTCAGATTTTGTTTCATTTTGAAAGAGAATTAATAACCAATTAAAAAAAGTGTACGTAAATGTAAAATGTAATTATTATAATGATCGATGACGTGACACTTTTTAATGAAATGGTGATTAATAAAGTATACTCGAAAAATGATATATTTCTGAGATTAAATAATATAATGTGATAATTATTATCTTTTTTCATAAATAATGTATTTCAAAAAGAACTGCAAAAAGTTGTATATTAGGAAAACAAAAATTCTAGTAGAAAAATTACAAAAGAATTCATATAAGCAAATAAATATTATAGAATGAGGCATCAGAGTAGCTATTTTGACACGTGTGGTTCGCTTTACATTCCCCCGGCCTCGATAACTAAAACCTCATTGAACAGTTTAGGTTATTTTTTTCCTCATCTTCCAATTAGTGTGACTCCATTAATTAACTAACTATCCCTTCAAAAAGAAAAAACAAACCTATTAACTAATTTTCAGAAAAGTCACTACAAGAAAATTTCAGTTAATCAACAATAATAATTTTGTCACTAAATTTTATGGTCATCTGCAAAAGACCTACAAAATAAAAAACCGTTGTCCCCAATTTATACTGACATTCGGACTCTAGCTCTTGTACGCTTACTTTAACTTAAAGGCATCTTCAAGATAACCCCAGCAATGAAACAAAAGTAGGGTTCAGGCCAATCGATCCAATACCTTGTCTTCAAATTTACCGACAAAATAAAATATTGTATATATTTACCAATAGTTTTAAATTCTACAGCTAAATATTTAGCTACAATAATTTTATCCACACTTTACAATTATTTTTCTTATCTAAAATGACATGCATTACATTATTTTAATACTTACCCACAAATTTACACTACAACATAAATGACATTAGGTAACACAAATTTTGTAGCACTTTTTACATAAGGTGCATATGTAACACATGTTTGTAACATTTTTTACATTACAATATTTATGTAACACTTTTGTAGCACTTTATCAATTTGTAACACTTATATGTAACACTTTTATATAAGTAACACTTTTTAAGTATCACTTTTTTTTGTTATTTCTTTTGTAACGCAAATAGGTAACACTTTTATCAATATGTAACGCTTATATGTAACACTTTTATATAAGTAACACTTTTTAAGTATCACTTTGTTTTTGTTATTTCTTTTGTAACACATATAGGTATCACTTTATTTAAGAAGCACTCTTGGCAATACTATATTTTATTGATTGTAACACTTTTTAAGCTATATTTTAGTAACATAAAATTATATAACTATTATTAAATCATGTCAAAGATTTATTTAATTAATTGATGTCACCAAACCTAAAAATTGTAGACATCATGTACTCTGTTTTTTTAATTGAATTTTTGTTTTCTTTTTACAAAGTATTTTAGTTTTGCTTTTATTTTTTTATTTTTTACAAAGACAATTAATTCCGTCTTAATACCGACGGAAAATGCGCATGTATATATTTTATTATTATTATTTATGTATTTTTTAATTTTTACTAACGGAGACCAATTTCATCGTTAACTTTATTTCTTATTTTGTTTTACTTTTTAAAAAAATATTACCAATGAAAATTGATGTTGTCGGTAATTACTTAGGAATTTTTTCCGTCGGTAAATTATTTTTTCGTTATTTTTTTTATTATTTAATTTTTTTCTGTTAGAACTTTTTTATCTGTCGGTAAATTACTTTTATATTTTATAACGATTGAATATTTATCAGTCGATCAATTTATTTTATATATTTTTGATATTTTTAATTTGTTGTGTCCTTTAATATATAATATAATATGATTTTCAAACTATATGCTATATAAAATTTGATATATAATATAATATAATTTAATACATATATTATAAAATATAATATTTATTATATATAATATATTATATATACATATAATATATATATATATATATATATGTGTGTGTGTGTGTGTGTATATATGTAAAACAAAGCAAAAGTTGTAATAAGAATCAACTTAGCTTAGTGGCAAATTGCCACTTTCATACCATAACAGGTCATGGGTTCGAATCTACTTGGTGGCAAAAAATGGTATTTCTACGAAGTGCTACAAAAAAGTGTTACATAAGACTCATATGTAACATTTTAGAAGTACTTTTTTTAAAGTGTTACAAAAAAGTGTTACATAAGATTCATATGTAACACTTTAGAAATATTGCTTCAAAGTGTTACCAATAGAAAACTTAATGTAACACTTAGAAAAAGTGTTACTTAAAGCTAATAAAAGTGATACCTTAGACTATAGGTAGCACGGGCAAATACAACGCCATAAAAGTGCTACCTATTGTCTATAGTAACATTTTATGACCATTAGATAACATTTTTTGAGTGTTACCTAATGTCATTTATGTTGTAGTGTTATATAAGAAATTTTAATCCAGTTCGGAATGAGAGCTGTTATTTCACTTTATATGTTCCATTCCCTATTCCATGTATTGGATGAATGATACATGTACAATTATGATTTATGATATCATCTTGTGCACGTGTGAATGGATGCAATGGAACATGAAGTGGAACAAGGAAGTGAAATAGGAAATTGTAATCCAGGTAATCTGATTTCTTAATGCAGTGAAGCTAGACCTCACAATTAAAAGTCTATATCAAATCTAAAAAAATAGTCTAATTTACACCTAAGTTTGAAGGTTTAAGAAAATAAATGTGAATTGATATGCCTTTAAACTCATTTTTTGTGCATAAGTACCCAACATTACTTTGATTAATGAATAACTCATAAAACAAGGATACATTCTTTAGGAAACAAAATAATTCCACCCAATATATATTATTTTATCACAAACCCTCGTTTGTGAAACTCAGATCTCTCTTCCCACCTGAATTGCAGAGAAAACTACACTCAATCTTTTAATTACCTATATGTTTTCTGTAATAAATCTGGATATTGAAAATAAAAGATGCAGGAAAATTAAACATGAGTGTGTAACTTCAACATTTTCATACGACTTACCTGATAATTAAGAACAGTACATATATATTATCCGTGTTTTCTCCATCTTATAATCATCATCTTTCTCCGGAGCTTCAAAAAACATGCAAATCTCCAATCTATGACAATCTTTGGTCAAGATGTACATATTGTTCTTCTTTTTGTCTTCGGAACATATATATAATTCCCAACATTATCTGATATCAATTCTTCAAGAAAGAGACGATTCTTCATGAGAAGGGTTCTTGCACAATCTTATATATCTCCATGCAAGACCCATATTTTTCTGAGGTCTTATAAATTAAACCCTATCAAATACCATCAAACAAGAACGGATCTCCATAGTCCCAAAGGCTACTAGACGGGTAATCAATATCTTCACTCGGCAACGGCCACGACGGAGATGTAACGTATCCATTCAAAGCCGCCGCATCGGAAAATGCCGGCGCCGCCACAGGATCTGTCGAGGCGATAGACAAACTCGACCCGACCGATCCCACGAGTGAACTGATATCATCGTACCCAACAGATTGCAAATGTTGTAAATTCTGATAATCGGATGTATTATTATTAGGGTTTGGATAAGACGACGTCGTCTCTGCGGTTACCCTAACTGTGGGGTCCGCCTCAAATTCAACCCGCATCATATCGCCCGTACCGTACTGTTGCTGCGCCATACCCATATTCTGCGGCGGCAATTGAGGTACGATGTTAGGGTATTGTACGGTAGGGTACAACCCGTACTGCACGTAATTCGACACCGCCGCAGCAGACATCTGCGGCGGCGGAGTCGAATACGTGAGACCAAACCCCGCCGGCCGAGGGAGTAACGGCCGGAGGGTTTGCGTCGACGACGACGAAGATGAGCTCGTTCGTGACGAGGACTGAGAAGACGAGCCACCGGCGGCAGCGGAGCCGCCACCGGAGGGTTGGAGATTAAGCTGAGCCCTGGAGCCGTAAAGTATAACGGCGGCGCGGTCGTAGGCACGTGCGGCGTCCTCCGCCGTGGCGAAAGTCCCTAGCCACCGGCGCGTACGCTTTCTCGGCTCGCGGATCTCGGCCACCCATTTCCCCCAGCTCCGCTGGCGGACGCCTCTGTACCTGAACTTGGCGTTGTCGGGGCCGCCTTTGCCTTTGGTTTTCTTGGTGGTGGCGGCGGCGGCGGTGTCAGTGGTGGTGGTGGAAGGTGAAGGAATGAGAGTATAGTCAATGTTGTTGTCGTCTTGGGGAAGGTGAAGATTAGGGTCTGAAGAAATTGCAGCACCGCTCATGGTGAGTGGTTGTTAAGAGAGGTGGAGAAAAAAATAAAATTAAAATTAAAGAAAAGTTTTTTTGAGAGAGAGAGGAAAAGTGGGAAGAGTGTGGTATGGTTTGTTTTTCTTTTTCTGGTGCCTCGTTGTGTGTTTACCCAATTGTGAAGACTGTGTGTGAAATTGGCTGTGTGTTCTAAAGAGCTTCGACTGTAAATGGTGGACGAGGGCGGTGCTCATGTGGACACTCAGAAATGTATCTATGTATGTAGGGATACGTATATGTATGTATGTATGTTTGTTTGTACATGTATTTATACATGTTATATTACTTTGTTCCTACATATATATATGATTGGGGTTCTGATCAGAATCCAGTACGAGTTTTCTATTTTTTACGGTGTTTCAATACGTAGTTTCATGTACTTGTTAAATGTCATTGGATACAATCGGCCGGGATCTTCTTGAAATTAACAGTGTTTCATTTTTTATTTTACCACACATATAATTGTCATGTGTACAAAATTTACCTATTAATTTTGAATCATAAATCTAGTCTAATTAAATTGTGAGTTAGGTTTTATACACATATCAAAGGATGAACTCGTGAGGACCCCCACTGTCCTTGACATAGAGCTTTGTAGAGGAGGTGAATCGCGGGATATACGAACAAGTTAGGGTTCTGAACTACGATTGGCTGAGTCATCACACAAGAAATCATCCTCCACCCTTTTACCATGAGGATTCGAACTTCCACGATGCGGGTGTCAGCAAGCAGGCAACGGATCACTCATGTTCTTTGCCTAATAATACCTAATTTAGGAAAGTAAATCAGATATAGATAATTTAGGGTCACAGAAAGCAAGGTGATAGACTTTGTTCGAAGGTACCTGAAACATCACATGTTAGACTGCTCGGGGGGGAGGGCTACTAAGGCCCTCCGATGCTTAAGTTAGAATCAGGTAATTGAGGTACTTAGAAATCTAAAGACCGAGACAATTTAGAATAATGACAAGTTATCCTTTACCTAAATTTCCAGATCATCTTAATAATGACACTCCATCACCGGTGGAGAGCTTGTGGACAACCCGACCTGGACCTAATTGGGGTTGGGTCGTGACCAGTATAAAAAAGCCACGGATCTTGGGGGCATATTGGTAATTTCTAGTGAGCGAGGTCGAATGGTAATTTTAACCGAGGCGAGGTCAATATAGTAATTTCCATACGAATACCGTGTGCTTTACGTGATTTATCCAAAAAAAAATTTTAGTGTCACAAATTTAAAAGATAATATAGTTAAAAGATAGTGAAGAATGAATTATTTTTTGAATTATTTGTTATATCTTCAATTTGCTATATTTTAAACTCAAAAATATATATTCTGAACTAATAGAGTATTTTCTTAATAAAAATATCTTCGTATATATTTTATCAACATGGATCCCAACTAATTGTGATCAAATACTTTTTTTTGGATTATATTTTATCTTTTAGAATCTTTATTGAATTTGTTATCTTTCAAAATTTATTCTTTTAATTTTGTAGATGATTGTCACATAGTTAAATGTGAAGCCGACATGTGTAACTGGGAGGATCAGAAAAATTGACAACGTCCAAAATATAAAGACGCCATGTGGAATAAAAAAAATCCGAAGTTGACAATGGCCGATCCAAAATTAATGAAGTGGTGACATGTATCAATTTTATTTTTTTCTTTTAGTATACAATGTCACTGTATACAATCGGATGGGATCTTTTTCAAAATTAAGAGAGTTTCATTCTTACTGGACATATGATTATCATATGTACAAAATTACCATACTAATTTTAATGCATAATTCAAGACTAAATTATGAGTTTTTTATATTGCAGTTTTTATACACATAACATTCATACGTACGGTGGATTAGAACGAGATAAAACAAGAAGTAACAAAATATCTCGTCCAGGGCATTTAGATAGAACTGAAAATTCATGTTTCATATTTCTATTTGATTGTATGGAATGAATGCTACATGTATAATATCACATGTTATTAATCGAATAAAGTGAAATAATAAATGGAATAAAAAATGTAATATGAGATTTGGTTTATAAAATACAGTGGATTAAGAAGTTGGAATGAAAAAATGAAATATGTGATTTGGATCATAACAGTATAGAATTAAGGTGGGAGGAAATAATTTTTCCCAATATGGTATAGATTTGTTATGAATGTTTAAAAATCCACGTATAATTGCAGTCGAACGTGTATTATATACAGATCTACAGTATATTTAGCTTCGTAAACTCTTTATACGTTTTGATTTAATAGATTAAAGTTTAATTGGTTTTTTATGGGAAGATGAAGGGGAAGGGGGAGAGGGAGGGTCTGATTCCTCCATTGTGAAGAAACATATGAAATACGGAGATATGCAAATTTGTCCATTTTTTGGGAGTGCAATTTTCAAGAAACCCTAACGATGCCTTCCCCCCCATTTCTTTTCTTTTTATTTTTATTTTTTTTGAGTCAGGCCTTAAACAATTTCCATGTGAATTATATAATCTTGTTATTGAAGTTCTGTAAAGAGCAGTTCCAAGGAACATCTTATGGCCCTTTTCGTAAAATTAATTTACATTGACTACTTCCAGTCTCAGTTAATTACATGAATGAAAAATGTAAATTGATCAACGTTTGATATTAAAATTCTGAAAAACTTTATTTGCACCAAGTTAACATCACAAGATTCTGAAATTTTAATATCTGATTCATAAAATAATTCTTAACTGTTTTGAGTTTTAGATTTTATTATTTTGGATTAAGTGCTTGGGAAATGATCAATGAATGGTGTTATCGAGACCTTACTTCGTGAATAAGGTAAATTTTTGGCATGGACATTAAAGAAGGCCGGGAAAAGACTTTCTCTGAGAGCGAATTAATATTATTTAGCGTAATAAATTCTTTGTTGCTTTTTTCAATATCATGGAATATGAGACACGTTGTGTCATATTCCATATTTATTGCAGTAGGTTTTGTATATATATAATATACATTATATAAAGCTTAAAAGCAGAGGGTGCATGCCAAAGTGTTGTGATATAGATTTCAAAATAAATTGCAAAATAATATCTTTTTTTTTAATAAGTTGAGAGTACTGGTTGAAGGGAGGAGATAAATTTCAAATAAACTGAAAGATACAGAGTTTGAACCCTAGTTAACACACTCTTATAAAGGGTTAGTGATAAATTGCAAAACAATATCAAAATGGATGAGAATTGAATTTATAATAAATTGCATTATATCATCATTTCTCAATTTTGATAATCTCAATCTGATTTGTACAAATCATTTGTCTTTAATGACGGCGTACAATTTATATAACATGAACATTTAATAATATTGATTTGAATTTGAGTTGGATCAGTATAATACTATTTTTTATTGAGTTAATTGGGTATGTAATATAATGTCAATCTAAAATCTCCGGCCATCAGTTGCTACATTAGCTTTGCTGGATTACTCACATTTATAACTCTTTGATCTATAGATTTAAATTCATAAATTAACTTTTTTACATTTTGCCTACAAATTATTTTTTTTTTGGCGATATTTTACCATCCAAACTACACCATATTTACACTTTGCCCTTTAAAGTCCACAGCTGGAAAATATTCCGACGAAATTCCGTCACATTTTTGCACCTATAACCTACCAAAGAATTTCAATTAATTATGTTATTCATGGAATACTATCTTAGTATCGCGCAACTTCAATTTTCAATTCAGAGTGTCGGATTTTTATGTATACTTTTTTTAACTATCATGGGGAAGGAACATTAATTACTTTATTAATTACGTTGGAATTTGATCTTCCATTTATACATTATTTTACCTTAAACACTCGTCTATACACCCAACTGATATCGGCCGGGATTTGACCTAATTATTCAATCAGTTTGAGATAAAGTTTGACTTATATAAGATAATACTAATACGACTTTGCTCTAGGAAAATCTAAACTCCAAAGAAACACCTAATTTGAGTCTTGCGCATTAATCCATTAGTAATAATCTACCAAATAGTATTCTAATTTTTTGAGACGTAGAATTTAATCTAAAGAACTACTATATTTTAATTTACTTATATATTGAGTAATTTTTTCAATTTCTGGAAATGCTATTTCCCCTGTGTGAGTTTGACAATGAAGAATGGGTCGGTTATTTTTGTATACGTGGTTTAATCTATTTTGATATATTGATTTTTAACAGTTTTGATATTATTAAAAGGTTAACGGTAATGTCCATCTGTTAAAAAGTTAAGATTGTTTAATTACAAATTTTTTAGTTTATTTTCTTGTAAAACACCCATAATTGGTGAGAGACTAAGGCCGCCACATTTCAAATCTATGTATTAATGAATGGATTTTACAGGAAGGATCAATATTTTAAAGAGCGTTAGGTGCTAGTCGGGTAGCAGACTGTGGCCTACTGGCCTAGTGCCTAGGCAAAGCCTCGACCGAGTTAAGTGGAACCTGGACGGGGTTAGGGACTAGTCGCAAGAAAAATGTAGGCCGATAAGGAGAGTTTAGCGTCTAAACGGTGACTAATTGGATCATGTGGAGATATTTAGAATAGTGAGTCGAATATGTACATCATGTTGATTACAAAGTTACAGGATCGGGAATCCCTTCAAATGACAAATTACGTAAAAATGTAAGATTACAAGAAATCGAACTAGCTATTACAAAAGATAGAACTTTCGAAGGTTTAGTCGAGGCGAATCTCTTTCCGCAAAACAATTACGTCCCGCTAGTGCTCACGGTTTGACGTATTGCTTCCAAAGATGAAACGGCTTACGTCTTCGTGTAGTAGCACCACTAACACGAAGTACCTTGAACTAGAAATGTCTTTCAAGGTAGTTCTTTGGACTTAGTGCGAGCACGCGAGAAAATGATTGTATCTTTTTGATGGAGTATGAATTCGTGGTATCAAAGCGCAATGCACAAACATGTATAAATAACCAACCATTCCACCTGCAGGAGAAAAAACCGGGTAGTGGGCATTAAACATTTGTAACAATCAAGGTGTTACACCCCACTACCTCTTTCATAACAATGATCGAGTAGTGGGCTAACTTCGAGATAACCCACCTGCGGGAGTTACAACTCCAACAGTCACACGAATTTGTGGACCTGCACCCGGGCCCAATAGGGCTGGGCCTCCCCGACCCAAGCCCAGTCCTAGGCCCAAGCCCAATCCCAAGCCGAGGCCGGGCCGGGCGGGCGCGCGCGCGCGTGTGGCCCACTTGTGATCATCCACTTGTGTTATAGTTTATACAATAAATAACACCTTCTAGTAAATAAACTAGGATAAACTATGATTTGTCTTCCATGTGGGATAAGACATAAGCCTTTCATCTCCCTTTAAATAATCTTCACATAATGCCCATTTATGTGGCTACCTTCGTGTATTAATTTCTCACTCACCGAAATTCGGTTTTGAGAAATAAAAAATACTACGAATATCTACTCGGAACGTAGATTAATAATATATAATTTAATTCCTCCAGAATTAAATATTTAGCCACCGAAGAATTGGTCAAAGTTGGGTCGACACCCACTTTATCAAACCAAAATTTCCAACAATCCCCCACATGAGTGGAAATTAATGTATGCATGAATGCAGACACGCAAACCAGTCCTCAAGAGACAATATTGCATTCGGAAAGGTAGCTTATGGATTTGAACCTTCCATAGTCAATACCATCGGGTACACTGGCGGCTTAGTGGACGTAATGCCTTGAACTATTCCTCCACGGTGTATATCGAGTCAACAGTATTAACACAATAAGGTCTCAACACCTTCTGTTCTCACGTTTTGTGTCCGTTTCGGCCATGGACACCACTTTGGATTCATAAGTGTTACTTTGAAGCGGCCCGCACTTCTCACTTATATAGGTGATCTCCTATCCGAGTTTCCTGCCATACTCAACCTCAACGAGGTGTAGGAATCATTAAAAGTCAAATGATTTAGCCTCACCACAACTTTGCAGGTGTTTCAACACTTGGTTTTGCTTTCTAGGGATGGGTTATAACATTGTTTCCAAGTGTTACAACATAACCTTCATCAGACTGCCTATTATACGTGAGTTTTCCATCCGAGTTTAAGTTGCTTTTTTATTAGCAATTGATTTATACTTAAATCAATGGGCGTCTTTGACGGTGAACTGTCAAAAACATTAAATTTCTTGAGCACTTTCTCCACATAGTGGGATTGTGACAAGATAATTCCATTAGGAGTTCTCACGATTTTTATCCCAAGGATTACATCGCGGTCCCATATCCTTCATGTCAAAGTTCCTCTTTAACATTCTTTTAGTCTCCATGATAGTATCATGACTCGCCCATGATTAACAAATCGTCTACGTATAGACAAACTATGACAAATGCTTCGATGTCCCTTTGACATATACGCATTTATCACACTCGTTGATTTTAAATCCATTTGACAACATCGTATTGTCAAACTTAAGATGCCATTGTTTTGGAGCTTGTTTGATCCCATACAAGGATCTTATTAACTTGCACACCTTCTTTTCTTGGCCGGGTGCAACAAACCCTTCAGTTGTTCCATTCAAACGCCCGTCTTGACGTCCATCTCGATGAATCTCTAGATTGTGCAAAGCGGCAAAGAATCGCAAAGTGTAAGTCCAGCGCTACGATAATCTAGAGGGGGTGAATAGATTATCTCCATCTTTTCGATTTCGCCCTCTTTTTTAAAAACCGAATGCTCAAATACAATAATAAAGGTGCGGAATATAAACAACACACGTCGATTTAAAGAGGTTCAACCCACCTAGGGCCTAATCCTCACCCCAAAGATATCCAGGGATGGATTTTGAAAAGAAAAAGAATTTTATTAATTACCAAAATTAATACAAATTCAACTTACAACACCTTGAAGAGCACCACACTCTTCTTCAACACCACCTTTGGAGATTACCACAATCTTCCTTTGAAGATTACCACAATCTTCCTTCAACGGCACCTTGTGAAGATTACCACAATCTTCAACCTTGAAGAATACAAAATTCTTCAACACTTCAATAAGAAGATTACCACAATCTTCTCACACCTAACACCTAGATCACCCAAGTGTGTTCTTACCACAAGAACACTCACAATGATATCTTGTGTTTGAATGACGACCACAAATTCAAGATTACAACTCGATAATGAATAATACAATTGAGTGCAAGTGTAATCAAGAATAGCCTAGACCTCAAGAATGTGAAAGTGAATAGCTAGGCAAATTACAACAAGAAATAAGACAATGAAAGACCAAGTGTTTGCTTGAAGTGTATCTTGTTGTGAAGTATCTCAATTGTTGTATTGGTTGCTCCAAAACTTCCTCTATTTATAGGAGATGATTGATCAAGCATAGGCTCCTCTTGGGGATTGAAAATCTGAGTAAAAATACAATTAAAATCAAGAATATAGCTGTTAGAAATCAATCCCACAATTTAAGGAAATGTGTTTCTTTGTCAAACGGTCATATTTTTGTTGTCAATACACAG
Source organism: Rehmannia glutinosa (assembly GCA_016081115.2). Lineage (NCBI taxonomy): Eukaryota > Viridiplantae > Streptophyta > Magnoliopsida > Lamiales > Orobanchaceae > Rehmannia > Rehmannia glutinosa. Next base: position 28,938,263 of record CM071929.1, on the reverse strand, counting down.
GGCGACCGGTCGCACAGAAATAGACGTTGGAAAAAATACACAGCAAAATAACACAGGGCGACCGGTCGACCATCACCCCAACCGGTCCCCCTTGTTTCAAAAATGCAAGGTTTTAGTTCTGTTTCAAAACGAAACTTGCAGTCTTGTCGGCCATTGGGCGGCCGACCGCTTGTTTTCCTTGAGTCTCATTTTTTGTTTCTAAAAACATCTTCGGTATGGGTTGCCTATAGGTCGACCACGAGGTAAATGTTGTCCAATTTTTGTCAAAAATAGAACCAAGAAATACTCCGAAAATTTAGTAATAACATTTTAAACCAATCGAGAGTATTTAGACAACATTTAGGAACCTTGTTAAGGAGTGAAAACATCCATTAAAAAAAATCATTAAAAGTGTTGTCCATTATTATCAAAAATAAACTTGAGGAAATACTCCGGAAAATATTTAAATCATTTAGGAGTATTTGGACAACCTTTAAAAGCATTGTTTTGGTGACAAAATAAAATCATCAAAATTAAGATAAAAACATGTATCAAACAAGAAGCACCAGAATAGACGCAATCCTCGTTACTGGAGAATAGGTGTCAAAGAAGTCATATCCTTCTTTTTGTTTAAAGCCTTTGGCTACAAGCCGTGCTTTATACTTATCAATAGTTCCATCAACTTTATACTTCTTCTTTATGATCCATTTACATCCTAAAGGTTTATGACCGCGGGAGATCAACCAACTCCCAAGTATGGTTCTCGAGAATGGACTTGATTTCACTATTGATAGCTTCTCGCAGCCGGAGCGGAGCATCCGGATCGCTTAGAGCCTCTTTAATCGAGTTTGGCTCACCATCTAACATAAATGTTATGTAACGGCCCAAAAGACTTAGCCGTCTTAGACCTCTTACCTGCGTCTCGGTTCTTCACTAATTGGTGTTGAACCACTTGCGTTTCGTGAGTTCTTTTATTAGTACTCACTTCTAATTTTTCTCTACAAGGGTAGACATCCTCAAAGAATACAACATTCCTTGATTCGATTATGGTACCTTGATCATTTCCGGATTTTTCGACTTATGTATCATAAACCTATATGCACTACTTTGGTATGCATATCCCACAAAGACACAATCAACTGTCTTTGGTCCAATTTTAACTTATTTTGGTTCGGTATTGCTACCTTAGCCAAACACCCCACACTTTAAGGCATTTATAAGAAGGCTACGATTTTTCCACAATTCGTAAGGTGTCTTATCTTTCCCTTTAAGTGGTATTTTATTCAATATGTGGTTGGTGTTAAAAAGCGACTTCCCCACATTGCAGGGTAATCGAGAACTTATCAACATGGCATTCATCATCTCTTTTAGAGTCCGGTTTTTGCGTTCAAAGAACACCATTAAGCGTAGTGAATATGGTGTTGTTGTTTGATGAATTATGCCCGATTTGGGTAAATAGTTCTTCAAATGGTGCAACATATTCGCCACCTCTATCACTCCGAATTATTTTAATCCATTTGCGCGAGTTGATTTTCAACTTCATTTTTATAATTCTTAAAAGCCTCTAATGCTTCATCTTTGCTTCTTAACAAGTATAAGTAGCAAAATCTTGTGCAATCATCAATAAATGTGATGAATTATTTTTTACCACCTTTAGTTTGCAATTTTAGATCACACACATCGGTGTGTATCAACTCTAAAGGTGAAGTGCTCCTTTCAACCGAATGAAACGGTAATTTAGCCATTTTAGCTTCAACACAAACTTCACATTTTCTTTGTGAGTTTACTTGAGGTAAATTAGTCAATTCTAGATTTATCAATCTTTTTATAGCATTGATTTACATGTCCTAATCTAATATGCCATAAATTAGAGCACTCAAAGAATATAAAGAAGAAGATTCATTCTTATTCATATTCGCCAAAACGGCGACACTGATCATTACATTCATTTTGAGCAGTCATTTGTCTAGATAACCCCTACCAAGGAACTGTCCAAATTTGCTAAGTACAAACTTTTCGGACTAAAAACTAGTCTAAACCCATGGTTGACCGAAAGAGCGAATCCGAAACCGATTTTTTTGCGGATGTCGGGACATGCAAAGACATCCTTCGGCCTTCAACTCCTTTCGAAGTCGGCTTTAGCACCACCGTTCCAACGCCAACAACATCGAAGAGGCGTGATTCCCCATATGTAGCTTCCTTTCGGTCGATGGGATGTAAGTAGAGAATGCATCCTTATCAACAGACATGGCAAGTGGCACCGGTATCCACAACCCATTCTTTCGGGTTATCCACCAAATTGGCTTCAAACACCACCGCCGACATGCCAACTTCGTCGGCTCCTTTCTTCAACCACATTGGCATTGGTGCGGTTTGGTTTTCTTTTTCTTTGGGACGGCGATCTTTTGCCATATGGTTCGGTTTGCCGCGATTTGTAGCAAGCTCCTGGAATTTTCATTGCCGGTTTCTTGCCTTTATCGTTAGGCCTTTTCTCGAGTTACTTGACGAGCCATGCTCCATCAAGTTGGCTTTTGACTCCATAGGAACAAGCTTGGACTTAGAGTCAATCCTCCTATTGTCTTCCTCTCATTACGAGGTTTGACAATCGGATCCTCTAGTCCCATCACCTTTCGCTTATCTTTGAGATAATTCTTGAAATCCCTCCAACTTGGGGGCAATTTCTCAATCAGGCGGCCACTTGGAGTGCTTCGGCAAAGCCATTCCTCGGGAGAGATTTCATGTAGGATTAATCGGAACTTCGAACTTGTTCCATCACGGTTTTAGAATCAACCATCACAAAATCCAAGAACTTACCGACAACAAATTTCTTTGTGCGGCAAGATCCTCGGTTTTGCACTTCTTCTTAAAAGAATCCCACAATTCTTTGGAGGATTTCACAGACAATACACATCTTTGTAAAGTGCATCACTAAGTCCGTTTAGGACATAGTTACGGCACAGAAATCACCCTGGCCCCATGCATCAAACGCAACGCGCGTTTTCAAAGATTCGTTTCATTTTCGGCAACAACGGGAGCGTCCTCGGTCGATATTTCGCGGACTCGAGTAGTCAGGTAAAACAGCATTTTTTGCTGCCACCTCTTGAAGTCGAAACCCATGAATTTTTCGGGTTTCTCAGCTTGAGCAGGAGGGACGAGCGGGGTTCTGCTTGTGCTTGCCATCGTGAGGGGCGTAATTGCTTTGCAATTATTGATTACAAAGTTACAGGATCGGGAATTCCTTCAAATGGCAAATTACAGAAAACAGAAGATTACAAGAAACTGAACTAGCTATTACAAAAGATAGAACTTTCAGAAGCCTAGTGCTCACAGTTTGACGTATTGCTTCCAAAGATGAAACGACTTACGTCTTCTGTGTAGTAGCACCACTAACACGTAAGCACTTCGAACTAGAAATGTCAAGATCAGTTCTTGGACTTAGTGCGAGAATGCAGAAAATGATTGTATACTTTTTGATGGAGTATGAATTACGTATCAAATCGCAATGCACAAACATGTATAAATAACCAACCATTCCACTGCAGGAGAAAAACTGGGTAGTGGGCATTAAACATTTGTAACAACCAAGGTGTTACACCCCACTACTTGCATGTGATCGAGGTAGTGGGCTAACTTCGGATAACCACCACCGAGTTACAACTCCAACAATGATCACACGAATGCGGACACCTACAATGTCCGGATTCATTGGCTCCAGTCCACGATCACTCGAATCCCCAGGCCAAGCCCATTTTCGAGTGGCAAAACTTTAGTGGACCGGACCGGGCCCAATAGGGCGGGGGCGCTGGGCGCGCGTGTGGCCCACTTGTGATCATCCACTTGTGTTATAGTTTATACAACAAATAACAACTTCTAGTAAATAAACTAGGATAAACTATGATTTGTCTTCCATGTGGGATAAGGTATAAGCCTTTCATCTCCCTTTAAATAATCTTTACATAATGCCCATTTATGTGGCTACCTTCGTGTATTAATTTCTCACTCACCGAAATTCGGTTTTGAGAAATAAAAAATACTACGAACATCTACTCGGAACGTAGATTAATAATATATAATTCAATTCCTCCAGAATTAAATATTTAGCCACCGAAAAATTGGTCAAAGTCGGGTCGACACCCACTTTATCAAAACCAAAATTTCCAACACATTAATTGTCATCAAACTTATATACATCTATGACACAAGATACAAATCATTTCAAATAACTTGATTCCCTTCTCTAAGTATGTGGGGAAATTGTAAAATCCAACCAGCCATCAAGTTTCTGATATTTTTGAGGAGATGTTACGGACTCCAGTTGCCAGCCCCATGCTGAGAAAATAGATTGAGTAGATAATAAGTGAATCTGTTTCCACAATGCACTTTGAAACCAATCTGACTACAATTTTTATATAAAAATTTTCATTTATCCATTTGCATTTATCATCAATAATATCTGAGTTTTATCTATACATAATAAGAATATGGCAAACTTGTTTGGGTACGTGACTGTTGGGAGGTTGCGCAATTGGACCTATATATATACACACAAAAAGATTATTTTGCCAAAAATATCACCAATAAAAAAATTGTGAATTGAGTGATTTTGTTACTGAAAATTGAAATTCATACCAAACAATGAACCCTCAATATTTCGGCGAATTTTGCAATTTCCTATTAAAACAAGTTCAACCTGATAATAACGGTGAATTGATTTTTTTTTAAAAAAAAAAAATTGGTGAAAGGAATGACCTGATTTTTTATTTTTTTTGAAAGGTGAGATTTTTCTTCCTAATTAGTGTATTTAGACAAATTATAATTTTTCAAACTAAAAATATTATTATTTACACTAAAAATATCACCGTCTCGCGGCCTCACGGACTCATAAAATATCTGTTGGTATTGACAGGTGTTGTTACAGGTGTTAGTTGGGTTTAGTTGTATTTCCAGCTTTTATAAGTTGCTACTTTCCTTTCACGTTTTTTACTCTGCTTATGATAGACCTATAAATACACATTGTAAGCTGCACAGTGAATGTTTTTTGTGTGAAATAATATTCCTCTCATTTTTCACTCCAAAATTATCATGCTGCTCACGTTCTCTTCATGGTATCAGAGAACGTGATTACTCTTTATGGCATAATAAATTGGGACATGCATCTCCCACTGTGCTTAGTCATTTACCTTTTTTACACTCTACTTGTAATAAAGCGATAAGCGAGATATTATCCTCTTGTGATGTTTGTCACAAATCCAAACAGTTTCACGGTTGTCATTTCCTTGAGTGAAACTCATTCATCCGTTATTTTTGAGCTCATTCATGTTGACATATGGGGTCCATATCTTGCGCCGTATCTTTGTTGAATGCCCTTATATCTTGACTATAGTTGATGATTTTAGTCGAACCACTTGGATTTTCCTCTTACATCATAAATCACAAGTTCACTCCGTGTTGGAGAAGTTTTTTCCGCTTGTTAAAACTCAATTTGGAACCTCAAAGTAAAAACTATTCGGAGTGACAATGGATTGGAGTTTGTCAATAAAAATTGTGCTACTTTATTTCATGCACATGGCATTATTCATCGGAGAACTTGTGTATATACCCCCCAACAAAATGGGGTGGTAGAACGAAAAGCATAGAACCCTCCTTGATATGGGTAGGGCACTCATGTTTCACTCAAACCTTCCTTCAAAATTCGGCCATTTGCCTTGCTCACAACCTACCTTCATCATCAACAGATTACCTTCCTCGGTCATCCAGTAGAAAACACCCTATGAACTCCTACACAAACACTCTCCGATTACTCCATCTTTAAACCTTTTGGTTGTCTAGCCTATGCCTCCAATGTTTCTCCTCATAAATCTAAATTTGATGCTCGTGCCTTGAAGTGTGTTTTTTTGGGTTATGAGCAGGGTAGGAAAGGGTTCAAACTCTATGATTTGGATCATAAAGAATTGTTGATTTCCGGGGATGTAGTGTTTGTGGAGGATCAGTTCCCTTTCCATAGCACTCTACCTTGCTCGCCGCACCTATTTCTTCCCCTCCTTTATTCTTGCATCTTCCTTCATCTAATGATCATACCGATCCCACACCTTCTACCACTTCTCACATTGAATCTTCATCTTCTCCTTCTATCTTTGAATCTTCATCTCCGGTATTACCTCTCCTCCACCCTACGAGGAGGAGTTCCAGGGTATCTCACAAGCCTTCTTGGATGTCCGATTTCATTCTTAACCAAGTTCTCGATCACTTTGCTCAGCCGCTACTTCTCATATGTCTTTTCTGCGGGTGGTCCTTATCCCATTCTCACTTATCCCTATACGAGTGTCTCCTTGTTTTGATACAGACATATCTTTCCTTTTTGGGCAACTGCATCACTTGCAGGAGAGCCTCATAGCTATAAACGGGCGGCTCCGATCCCCTTTGGGTTGCTATGCAACAAGAGTTGCTTGCCTTAGAGAAGAATGATACCGGACTCTTTACTACTCTCCGAAGGTAAGAAGCCTATTGGGTGCAAATGGGTGTACAAGATTAAAATGAAGCCTCGATGGAAGTGTTGAGAGATATAAAAGGCTAGACTAGTAGCCAAAGGGATACAATCGGTATATGGTGTGGACTACCTAGATAGTTTTTCCCCTGTGGCAAAATTGGCTCTTGTGAGATTTTTGATTGCCTTTAGCAAGAAGCGCAAGGGATGGCATTTATCTCAAGTTGACATCAATAATGCATTTCTTCATGGGTACTTGGATGAAGATATATATATGACACCACGAGAGGTTATAACCAGTCTTCTTTGGGCAAGTTTGTCATCTTAAAAGGAGTTTGTATGGCTTGAAGCCAGACAGACGGTGGAATGCTGAGCTCGTGGGAAGTTATTGGAGTATGGGTTTACTCGATCCGCATCGATCATTGTCTATTTGTGAAATGCTGCTGGCGACTCATTTCTTGCATTGGTGATTTATGTGGATGATGTGTTGCTCTTTTGGTTCTCATCCCAGCAGCTTAAGTGATCTCAAAGCCTATCTTCATGCTCTCTTTACCATTAAGGATCTCGGGAAGCCAAATATTTTCTTGGTTTGGAACTTGCACGTAGTCCATCTGGCACATATCTTAATCAGCGGAAGTACATACTTGATATTTTAAAGGATGTTGGAATGTTAGAGTGTAAGCTGCCAGTACTCCATTTCCCCAGGGCCTCAAATTGAACAGCAGAGATGGGGTTCCCTATCGTGATCCTGAACAATATCGGAGGTTAGTGGGTCGATTGCTTTACTTGAATTTTACAAGGCCGGATATCACCTATTGTGTTCAACAACTTAGTCAATTTGTGAACAATCCTTTACACACTCATTGGGAGGCTGCAGCACATGTTCTCCGGTATTTGAAGGGGTGTCCGTCCAAGGGACTATTTTATCCGGCACACTCAGATTTTAATCTTGTTGCGTATAGTGATGCTGACTGGGCATCTTGTGGGGATACTAGACGTTCTCTCACGGGGTTTTGTATTTTTCTGGGGGATGCTTTGATATCTTGGAAGACCAAGAAGCAACACACCGTCTCTCGGTCCTCTGCGGAAGCCGAGTACAGGGCACTTGGTGCCACAGTTTGTGAGCTCAAATGGTTGAGCTACATTGCCTCTGATCTTGCTGTGTCTATTCCTGGTTCTATTCCTCTCTATTGTGATAATCAAGCAGCTCTACATATTGTGGCTAACCCGGTTTTCCACGAACGTACTAAGCACTTGGAAATTGATTGTCATCTTGTGCGTGATCAATACAAGGCGGGTTTCATATCTCCTCGCAAGATTCCTTCTCACTTGCAGCTTGCTGATGTATTTACTAAAGCCTTGGGAGTTGGTTTGTTTGACAGTTTGGTGTTCAAGTTGGGTTTAAGGGATTTTCTTCATTGCCCAACTTGAGGGGGGCTGTTGGTATTGACAGGTGTTGTTACAGGTGTTAGTTGGGTTTAGTTGTATTTCCAGCTTTTATAAGTTGCTACTTTCCTTTCACGTTTTTTACTCTGCTTATGATAGACCTATAAATACACATTGTAAGCTGCACAGTGAATGTTTTTTGTGTGAAATAATATTCCTCTCATTTTTCCCTCCAAAATTATCATGCTGCTCACGTTCTCTTCAATATCACATAATTTTTTTGCGTTTTTTCATATATAAAAACAAACTTGTGTGAACTCTGAATCTTACTAATAAAGAAGTAAGCAAGTATAGTATAGAAAGCCCTGTCTGAACCTTATTGAAGCCAAAAGAAGGAAAAAAGGCTTAACCAAATCAGGCATCGTCAGACCACAGTTTCATCATCATCAGACTCTGTTTTATCTTTGTGTGGAATGGGGTCCCAACTACTTTTACTATTTCCAATGCCATCTCTGTCCTCCACATGCTTTTTTGCTGCTGTGCTTCCTCTTTCTGTAATTCTCAGAAGTTATAGCACTTATATGATTCTCGATTTTATTTAGTGGGATCTTATACTTAATTAATTGTCACATTCTTCCATTCATTTCACCCTGTTAGGCTTCTTAGGGTTGACGTTTGGATCGGGTTCAGGTTCATAATTTGGGGTTGAGACGCGATATTTGTCAGCTCGAATCCAATCCATCGTGCTTAATTATTCGTGTTAGATTTATTAACTCAATCTCACCCCAAAATGACCGGTATATTTTAAAATTTTGAATAACTCGTCTGTTTATATGGTTGCATGAATTAATTTTCAACCTGGACATTATATATACATATACTGCAAATTTCTAAAACTCAATCATAATACTAATAACATGCCCAATCAATTAAAATCACAAATTAAATGGCAACACAATAACAACAATGGGTTAATTGCATATCAGATTTGACCAAACTCAGCCTATTTATTATGTTTCTTATTCGAGTATGACTCGATTATGTCTCGCACCTGCCAAGCCTAAATCCTAATTCACTTATAATGAGTTAGATTTGTGGCGTGTCTGACCTAAGATTAATTTCAATTATTATAGATGATATTTATGCAAAATAATGCTTTTTTTAATGTATATATGTCATTTTTTTAATCAATGTAAATTGAATTACATAATAAACTGGACAAAAGTTTGTCCTTTTCTTTCCCATACGTTCCAACGAAGTAAAAAGTGAAACATAGTTGGATGATAATTGGGCCAAGACAGATTTTAGAGGCCCAAGTTTCTTGACCTACGACTAGAAGTGGACCTCAAAGTCCACTATACTTACGAGGCCTGAAGTCCTGAACCATAACGCCAGACAGGCTGATAGGCTGGCCCCGAGCCATTTAAGATGCTAGTCCTATACTATAATTCCTATCCATACTATATTCCTATCCATATTTGAGATGCTACATAGGTAAAAATATTTTCCCCTCAAAAAAAAATATTTTTTTTGGATAGATAAAATAGATAAATATCTCATTTTTAGTGAAAAAAATGTACTTTATAATATACATAATTTTGAGAAATTTTAAAGGATTAAAAATATCGTTTCTCAAACTACACTTATCACTATGATTAAAGTTAAATATAGTTAAATTTCGTTCTTCATTTTGATTTTACAATCGCCATATATATACTTTAGGCACAAATATTCCTCAAAAAATACAAGTATTGGTCAACGGCACTTGATGGGACTGTTAGATTGACTTTAATTCCACTCGCCACACCACAAATCGGCAACAGTATGCAGTGTTCGTCACAGCAAACTGGTCGCACCTGAACCGGCTTCCCAATTCCAAAGTCAACACTGTCCAGACCCAGCCTTGACCATTGGGTCATGATCAAAACTCCAGCCGGGTCAACAACACTCGCCCGAGTCGAACTCACTAATTCAACCACCTCTCTCACATACTCATTTCCCACACTCTCTTTAGCCTTCATCACCAACTCCACCGCGTATCTCAATCCCTTATCGCTCAAATCCCCGGCGCTTGTACACGCGCATCCCAAAACGAAAGCGTTGCCATAGTACCCACTAGGCAGAACCGGGTCAACCCGCGTTCTTATGTTCACGCTGAAAACGAGTTTTACTATTTGGTTGGATGGTAACTTCAAGGCTCTCGCCCATCTTCTCCAGACGTGAGCCGAGAGAACTTCAAAGGACGTGGACGTGAGTTTGGTTAACTTCTTTAACTCGTTTAACCTTTTTTCGTCGAACGCGACACACGTGGGCGTGAGTTGTTCTCGAGCGTAACGAGAAGTGAACCCGCAAAGATCGGGTACACTTTTAAACTCGGGATGACCCAGTGGGTCAGTAAGACCCGTCCGGTCTAGAAGATGCCGACTCCAGACCGATTTAGACTTTAACTCGGTGAGTCCACGGTTTCCCATAGCTAACTTAGCAAACGAGTTGAGGAACTCACCGCTGCCAGTGCCATCACACAGGCAGTGGTTGAACCCGACCGCCAACGTGGCACCTCCATCCGATAGCCACGTCAGTTGTACCACGAGTGGTGGGCCTCCCTTGAGCACATCCTCCACGTGTAAGGACAAGAAATTCCTCCACTGGCCCCTGCGCTTTGGGCCTTCTTCGAATTCCGAAACGGTACAATCCGAGACCGCGTCTATGAAAACCGCGCCTTGGGCTCGACAAACCACCTCCAGGCCCAGACCGTCGGCCCGGGTCCTTACCCTCCCTGCTAGTGGATAGTAAGGGACGAGGGCCCTCCCCAAAGCCAATTTAACATTGTTTTTTATGGCAGCTCTATCAAATCCATGGCAAGGTTCGTAGACGAGTAGATATTCGAAGGTAAAACGAACAAAAAGCTGAGAATCTAAGGCAGAAAGTTGGAGAGTGTGATTTGGGGTTGGTTGGGAAGGAGTGATCAAAACAACTTCTTTCACATGAACAGGGCTTGATGACATATTAGTTATTTGAACTTGTTTCTTGTAATGGAATATAATGGAATTGCTGTTAATACATGAGAATATATACCTGTAAGTGCACATGTATGTTAGACTACCAACCACACAAATAATATTAATGGGAGGTGCCAAACTTTGCCAAACTATTTGGCACCGTCCAAGGCATAAAAGAATTGCGATTGCTACTTTTTCCTTCCATATGATCTACTATCTACTACTATTTTAAAAGGGCGAAAATTTTTGTCAAAAAAATGAACTGCCTAAAATACCCCTATTGTCTATAAAACTAAATGTAATATTGGAATTAAACATAGGATAAGAAAAAAACCTAACGCAAACAGAAAATGAACTGTCTAAAATACCCCTATTTTATGTAAAAACTAATGGTAATATTGGAATTAAACATAGGATAAGAAAAAACCTAACAAAAACAGAACTCCTATCGCGTCTCTTCAGTTGAGAGAATGGAGAACTCTTACATCTTCTCAGTTCTCGGTAGAAACTAGGGGTGTGCACGGTATTCGGAGATTCACAAATCTCTAGAACCGTCCCGAAGTTTAGAGATTCTAAAAATCAATCTCCAGAACTGAACCGTAGAGAAAAAATCTCCGTACCAAACTGTACAAAAATTTCGGTACGGTTTGGTACAGAGACTCGGTTCTAACGGGATGGTTCGGGACGGTGAAACGGAGATTAATCACAAGTAAAACACATAAAATAAGAAAAAATAAAAAATACATGTAAAAATCACCAAACAATTATAGTCTATTCTTTTTTTTAATGCAATTTAAAAATAAATAGTACAACCATAAAGGGCAACACAATCTCAAATTATAAATTCATAATAAATAATACAATCCCAACTAGAATTACATCAAAAATATGTGTTGTAATAGCGGTGAAGATAATTGTATGTTGCGGTCTTAAAATTCGATATGTGGTGAAGATAGTTATAGTGGTGGTACAAGTTCAATTATATTTAAAGTTTTCCAAACTTATAATAATTTTTTTCTATTCTATATTTATGTTCTTCCAGTTGTTTTGTAATGTTGCTTTATTATTCCATAGTAAATGGCTTCACAATTCAATAATTTTTTAAATTTGACTAATTAAAATAACTAAAATATAAAATTATTTTTACTTAATATATAATCCGTGCATCGTATGGGTGGATCACTAGTATATTCTAAAAATCATTCAAACTTAATAAATAATTAAATATTACTAAATTAAATTATATAAATTAGTAGAAACTTAATATAATAATTATATCGATGATTTTCTAGGTTAATTAAATGTGGGGTATCACAATATCAAAATATAAATAAGATAAACATAATATATGTATTAAAAAATTCTTAAAAATTGGTTCTAGCTTCGGATCTTCGGTTCGGTAAGGATCGATGCAGATCAAGATAAAGACGATTTTCGGTACGGATATTTCAAAAATCTCCAGAACCATACCAAATTTTTTTTCGGGGCAGTTCAATTCGGAGAAAGTCAAAAAGTCAATGGATATTTTTTATTCGGATATCAGTTCGGTTTCGGTGATCTCCAAGTCCCGTGCACAGCCCTAGTAGAAACACGTAACATCCATTTTCCCCCTCTCAAATTCTCCTATTTCTCTCGGCACAAAAATGGCCTATTTCTTGTGGGATTCCATTTTACAAACTACGATGAAGGTGAGTATTTGAAATTTAAGGGTTGTGAGATCTATATGGTAAAGACCAGTTTTGCGAATTTATGGAATTTAAATGAAAAAATCTGGTTAGGAGATCTATATGGTAAAGACCAGTTTTGCGAATTTATGGAATTTAAATGAAAAAATCTGGTTAGGAATTTATGCATGTAATTTACTCTAAAGAAAGTGAGGGTTTCAAATAAATTTCAAGTTGGAAGTTTATTTAATATTTTTGTTTGGAGTTTAAATTAGATTTTGCTGTTTGGAATTTAAATTAAAGATCTGGTAAAGGAGATCTATCCGATAGAGGCAAGTTCACGAATTTATGCATATAATTTACCTTAAAAAAGAGAAGAGTTTCAAAGAAATTTTAGGATTGAACCATTTTCCATTTTCACTGATAAGTTTTAGGAGACGTCATTGGAGTCTCACCATATAGAATCTCAGCAGCATTTTCTCGAAAAAAAATAGAAGATGACAATAGATTTGGGAGCGGACGGCTAAGTAGTTCTAACATATGGACAAACACAAGCGTGGATATTTTCTCGACGCCTGCTCGAGAAGAAGATGATGAAGATGCACTTAAATGGGTTGTTCTGGAAAGACTTCCAACTTATAATCGTATAAGGAGAGGCATTCATTCGAAAGAAGAGGGAAAACCGAGAGAAATTGATGTAAAAAATCTCCAACTGGAGATAGAAAGAATCTTCTAGAGAACGGCTACTGATGTCAAACCAAATTAATCTATCCTCCACAGTTGTACGACCAAGATAATGAAAAGTTTCTGTTGAAGATCAAATAACATGTTGACATGTAATTTCGACTATGATATGAACCAAAAATAGTTGAAAGTTAGTTGGAGTTAGTTGAAGGATTAGTTAGATAATAAAACGATTCTTGAGGGTTTAACTCTATATAAGAGGTATTCCCAGCTGAGAAGAGGATATGCTTAATTCATGTGTGTAATTATTCAATTCTTCTTTCTACTTCTGTAATTGTTCATAAGAGGCAATTCTCGAAGCCGATTTCTTAATTCAAAGCTTCCAGAATTCTCTTTTATCTTCTATAATTGTTTTTGCACTTATCAATTGGTATCACGCTGATACGAACTAAACCAAATAGGAAGTGCAACTCGGAAATCACACAATAGAATTGATTTCGAGAATTATACACCAATATCCACACTCACCAGATTCGAGAGAATTACGGAGAAAGGAAATTTGAACATACATGCAAAACCTTACCTCTAACCTTCACCTACTTGTATTTATTGACATCAATTTTTCTAACTAACTAACCGCCATGCTTAGCTAATACGCAACTCAGTTTTGCCATTTCTTCAACTAACTAACCGCTTTTGAGTTGGCAACTCAGTGGCACACCGGACTATTTATTCATCTCATAAACTTGCTTATTCTCTTAGTCTCTAAATGTGTTCATATCAATTGCCTTCCCCCCCAAAATAGTCTTTGTCCTCGAGGACTAAAGTGTGGAAACTGCGCTACTGCAGCTCCAAAAGGTCCTCCCAAGTATTATCTTGTTTGGAGCATTAAACCACTTGATAAGAACCTCGGTAGCGGGCGATTGTGCTTTTTAACCAACCGACGATCAACAACATTCTCGAGGCTCAGGAGTACATGACCATGTGCAGAAGAGAGATCGCGAGATAGGGTGGACAATGAGCATTACCATGTTTCTTCTTCAGTTTGCTGACATGGAAGATGGGATGGATTTTAGCTTCTGGAGGTAAATCCAAACAATAAGAAACCGGACCCACACGTTGCAATACGGGAAACGGACCAAAATATCGAGGAGCAAGTTTATGACAAGAGTGAGGCTTCAAAGAAAGCTGTTTATAAGGTTGAAGCTTGACATAGACCCAATCCTCCACAGCCAATACACGTTCTGAACGACCTTTATCAGCTTGCACCTTCATACGGTTTTGTGCTTGACACAAGTGATGTTTAAGGAGCCTGATAGTAGCTTCACGCTGCTGTAAACTTCGATCAACCACGTCCACGCTAGAAGTGAGGGCATTGTAAGGAACATAATGAGGAGGAGCCTGGCCATAGACCACTTCATAAGGAGTGGTCTTAATTGAAGAATGATAGCTGCTATTATACCACCATTCCGCTAGGGACAACCACTGGAACCAATCTATGGGCCGATCACAAGACATACAACGCATATACCCTTTTAAGCACCGATTCACCACTTCCATTTGACCATCCATTTGGGGATGGTATGCCGTCGATTTATGGAGCTGCACGTGCTGCAATTTAAAGAATTCAGTTTTCAAAAACGAAATTCATCATGTTGGTAAGTCCCATTTTAGTATGTCCCAAAATTCAATAGTTGAGTTGCCCACCAAGTGTTTGAAAGTTGGTGTCATCAATGTGGGGAAATCTACTGAGTTGCCTAGTGAGGAGGATTTGTTTGAATGTGGTAGAAAAGATAGGACTGAAATTCAATTAATGGAGCTCAGTGTAGTTCCTGAGAAAATGTTTGTTAAGGATAAAGCTCAAGAGGTGACTCAAGACTTGACTCAAATTCAAGAAACAAAGGTGTTTGTTCAAATGCCTCAAAGGGGAGTTGTGGAGAGTAAAACTACCAATCATATGGGTCGTGGCTGCCGATGGGTATTACATTATCACCCTCAAGGTTTTATGGAAAAACGATTAGATGTCACTGAAGTTGCCATTACGAATCAGATCGTATCCAAGACATTTAGGATGCCATGGGTGGAGGATTTTGGCCAAAGAGAATTGAGGTTCACTGCTATCAATATCAGTCCAGTTGAACCAGCCGTGTTCGGAGGGCATTCAAGATTTCAGATTTGGATTCATGCCTGGGTGGAGTGTCGGGAAATGCCACTTCCACCACCTGAACCACCTCCACAAAAATTTTGCAAAATAATGTTTTGGAGCCATAAGGGATTTTGGATTGTCATTTGTTAAAGAAAAAAAAAGGAATAACAGGCCATCTCCTCAGGTGTTTGTCAAGTGGTTTAATGCTTCTGTTGAAGAATGTTCATGGGAGGATTTGGAGGAACTTCAATAGCAATTTTTTCATTTCAGTCCTTGAGGACAAGGACTCTTTAAGGGGTGGGTAGTTGATATGAACCAAAAATAGTTGAAAGTTAGTTGGAGTTAGTTGAAGGATTAGTTAGATAATAAAACAGTTACTGAGGGTTTAACTCTATATAAGAGGTATTCCCCAGCTGAGAAGAGGATATGCTTAATTCATGTGTGTAATTGTTCAATTCTTCTTTCTACTTCTGTAATTGTTCATAAGAGGCAATTCTCGAAGCCGATTTCTTAATTCAAAGCTTCCAGAATTCTCTTTTACCTTCTATAATTGTTTTTGCACTTATCAGACTACCACGCTTCTGCTTCTAGAGTTTCACGATTTCAGATTAATTTGACTAAAACGGTGATTTAGAATTTGGTGAAGAGTTGGCATTGACCTTCCGACTATTGAGGTTCGGTTTGAGAGATTATTTTGGTAGCCGAGCATTGCCCACAATATTCAATTCGTAGACAATTTATTTGAAGTACTGGATTTTGATTAGCATAATAGCTTTTCACATTCAATCCTTCAAATTATAAGATTAACCTAATTTTCATATTACTCCATTAAAGGGTTTGTTGAGTTTCTTACATGTTCTACCAAGTAGAAAGAAGCCATTATCAATTCTTCATGATCTCAGTGGAATTACCAAGCCAAGAAGGTGAGCATATACTATTTTGTCAAAACAATCATTTTTTACTAGCTCGATCGAATTCATAATTCTTATTTACTTTTGCAGAATGACTCTGCTTTTAGGGCCACTGAGTTCTGGAAAAACAACATTATTATTGGCATTGGCAGGAATATTTGATTCAGAATTACAAGTAAGGAGAAAAATGCATTTTGCATAATTTTCAAAAGGGGTTAGGTAGTATTTTTTGAAATTCTCCACTAACTCCAGTCCAGGGCCATTTTGATTATGCACTGGCAAATAGTGCTACTGTGAAAAATTTAATTGGCTAGACTAATTCTTAAGTGGTGTCTCTAGGGTAATCATATTACTTGTATTTAACTATATAAGTGGATGGTTGTACAACCGTGGAAGATAGATTGATAGAAAGAAAATAAAAAAATGGTGAAGAAATTGAAATTACAAATAAAACTACATTAAATATTTAAAATTTATTAAATTCGTATTAGGTTCCCTAGTCAAGAGTAAAAAATAAAAGATCACATTTGTGTATATATACAAGATAATAAGGTTTATATATATTGCATTTGTATCAAAAGAATACATTAATTTTCATTAATAAATATTTACAAAATACATCATTAAATCCTTAACTTGTTCAGAGTCTCTTTTGCATAATAAATTAAAATAGTATAATTTTGTTAAAATGGGGAAAATTTCGGGGTTGAGACACGATATTTGTCAGCTCTAATCCAATTTGCTTAATTATTCGTGTTAGATTTATTAACTCAAACTCGCCCCTTAACCTAAATATTTTAAAAAATTTAATAACTCGGGCATTTATATGTTTGCATGACTAGTTAATATTAAACATGGAAATCATATAAGCATATTCTGAACAAAATTTTAAAACTCAATCATAGTACTAACAACCCGTTTTATCATTCAAAAATATCACAAAAAGGCAACACAATAACAACAATGGGTAAATTGGGTTATTTCAACCCAACCTATATATTATTTGTGTTATCCGAGTGTGACTTGATTTTGTTTCAAACCGCCAAGTGACCAATGGCGTAGCCAAGACAGTATAGTAGATTGCACCAGTACACGAAAGTAGGGTGGACCAAATAGAAAAACTATGAAAAATCATATAAATTTTAATTAACATATATATTTTTTTTAAAAAAAATTGCTTAGTAATTTTTTTTTTCAAAAGAGGGGGGTTGGGCCCGGGTTGGCCCCCACTTGGCTACGCCAATGGCCAAATCTAAATTATAATCCACTTATAATGTGTTAAATTTGTGTCGTATCAGAAGTTGTCACATTAGGATTATCTTCAATTATTATCGATGATATTTATGCAAAATAATGTTTTTAATGTACATATGTCTCTTTTCTTTACAAATCTAAATGAATTACATAGTAGACTGAACAAAAGTTTGTCATTTTCTTTCCCATACGTGCTAACAAAGTAAAAAGTGAAAACATGGTTGGATGTTAATTGGGCCAAGACAGATTTTAGGGGCCCAAGATAGATTTTAGAGGTCCAAGTTTCTTGACCTATGACTGTAAGTGGGCCTCAAAGTCCATTATACCTACGAGGGCTGAACAACACCAGACAGGCTGATAGGCTGGCCCCGGGCCATTTAATACCTACAGACTCTAGTCCTATACTATATTTGCTATCCATATTTTAGATGCTACATAGGTAAAAAGATCTTTTGGATAGATAAAGGGATAATTACAAAAAAAAACCTGAGGTTTCGGCTAATTACAAAAACCCATAGATGTTTCAAAATTACAAAAAAACCCTTTAAGGTTTGAATCCATCTTACATTTTCTCCCTTCATAAACAATGAACATTTCAAAAAACCCATGATACTTCTAGAAATATTTCAGTTGACCCCTTAAAATTAAGGCATAAATAAACTTGAGGAGGCTTTTTGTAATTTTGAAACATCTCTAGGTTTTTCTGTAATTAGCCCAAATCTCAGGGGGTCTTGTGTAATTATCCCTAGATAAAATAGATAAACATGTACCCCAGACTTGTATGAATGAAAGAAAAGAAAAGATATCAAATAGTAATACTGGACATCTCTTTCCGAGAATCATAAATTAAAATTCGTAATTACGATTATTTAAAGAAGTATTATTTTGTTTGAGTAATGATTAAGATAAAAAAATATAAATATAAAATATTTTGAGAAACTTTAAAGGATTAAAATATCATTTGTCACTTATCACTATGATCAAAATTAAATATAGTAAAATTTCGTTCTGCATTTTGATTTTACAATCACCATATATATACTTTAGGCACAAATATTCCTCAAAAAATACAAGTACTGGTCAACGGCACTTGACGGGATAGCTAGGTTGACCTTAATCCCACTCGCCACACCACATACTCAAGAACGATGACACGATCTTGTCACGACAAACAGGTCCTACCTGAACCGGCCTCCCAATCCCAAAGTCAACACTCTCCAGACCTAGCCTTGACCATTGGGTCATGATCGAACTCCAACGGGTCAACAACACTCGCTCGAGTCAAACTCACTGATTCCACCACCTCTCTCACGTACTCATCTCGCACACTCTCTTTAGCCCTCATCACCAACTCTCTGCGTATCCTAATCCCCTATCGCTCAAATCCCCGACGCGTGTACACGCGCATCCCAAAACGCAGCGTTGCCGTAGTACCCGCTCGGTAGAGAGCCGGCTCAACCCGGTCTCGTATGTTCACGCTGAAAATGAGTTTTACTATTTGGTTCGATGGTAATTTCAGCGCTCTCGCCCAACTTCTCCAGACGTGAGCCGAGAGAACTTCAAAGGACGTGGACGTGAATTTGGTTGACTTCTTTAACTCGTTTAACTGTTTTTCATCGAACGGAATGCACGTGGGCGTGAGTCGTTCTCTAGCGTAACGAGAAATGAACCCACAAAGATCGGGTACACTTCTGAACTCGGGATGACCCAGCGGGTTAGTATGACCCGTCCAATCCAGAAGGTGCCGACTCCAGACCGGTTTAGACTTCAACTCGGCAAGTCCACGGTTTCCCATAGCTAACTCGGCAAACAAGTTAAGAAACTCACCACTGCCAATTCCGTCGCACATGCAATGGTTAAAACCGACAGCCAGCGTGGCGCCTCCATCCGACAGCCACGTCAGCTGGACCACGAGTGGTGGGCCCCCCTTGAGCACATCCACCACGTGTAAGGACAAGAACTTCCTCCATTGGTCCCTGCGTTTTGGGCCTTCTTCGAATTCCGAAACGGTACAATCTGAGACCGCGTCGATGAAAACCGCGCCTTGGGCTCGACAAACCACCTCCAGGCCCAGACCGTCGGCCCGAGCCCTCACCCTCCCAGCTAGTGGATAGTAAGGGACCAGGGCCCTGCCCAAAGCCGATTTAACATTGTTTTTTATGGCAGCTCTATCGAATACATGGCGAGGTTCGTAGACGAGCAGATATTCGAAGGTAAAACGAACAAAAAGCTGAGAATCTAAGGCAGAAAGTTGGAGAGTGTGATTTGGAGTTGGCTGAGAAGGAGTGATAAAAAATGCTTCTTTCACATGAACAGAGCTCGATGACATATTATTTATTTGAACTTGTTTCTTGTGATGAATGTTAATGGAATTGCTGTTAATACAGGAGAATATATACCTGTAAATGCACATGTATAAGGGCTGTGGTGGGGTTTTTGGGAATAAAATTGAGTAAATTGAAGAGGTGCATTATTGCGGATTATAAAGGGACAGAGAAAAGGGCGGTAAATGAGAGTGATGTGGGTTTGTTGCTTGTGTATCTTTTTCTATTGTACACTCTGTACTGTGACAGATTTGTGCAAGATTCTCCAGGCAAGACTTTATGGGGAAAATTGGATTATATGGAAAATAAATGTGAAAACAGCTTCAATTTTGCTTTCGGTTTGTTGGGCCACGAAGAATTTAGATAAACGTTTTGTGCATTGACTAGACTGTTTAAGTTTTAACAATAGAGTTACTATAATGTTTACTTTTCCTGCCCTCGCATGGCTCAACTCGGGTAAAGGACCTCAGTGATGTGATGCTGTTTTTTAACACCATGAGAATGGAGGTTCGAATCCATCTACTAACATGTAAATTTCTGGTGTGATGATTTAGTCTAAATCAGTTCATGATCCTGATTCGTTGTGACATATCTCGTAATTCACCATATCCATGAAGCCCTAAAGGCGGTCAGTGACGGACCTCAGAGATGAGGTTCATTATTTTTTATAATGTTTACTTTTCTTGAAAAAATCGTTATTTTTTTTCCTTTTTTTTTCCTTTAAGGTGAAAAGTCAACCTTAATCCTCGTCCTAATGGATAGCATTAATATTTCAGACAGTTAAATTCAATTAAAAATGTTTACAAATAAAAATGCCCCAATCAGAAAATGGGTTGATTTCCCAATTCCCATCGTCATGTTTGGTTTGCTTTCTAACGTAGTAATGCAATTGGTACGATTTGTAATATGTTTTCTATTAAAAAAGATGATTCCTCCCAAATTAAACTCTAAACTTCAAGATACATTCATCTATCTATATTATGAAAATACTTTATTTAATTTTATGTCAATCACCCATTGAGTTATTAGCTCATGACAACGAGGGCCTTTTAGATAATGTGAGGGGGAAATCCGAAATTAATTGAAGCAAATAGTGAAGGGTTTGGCGAAAAGCATATTCTTGCTGTCATATGGCAATCCCAAGAATATTTGAGCTACACATATTTTTTTATTATGTGGGTACTTTTATAAAATTCTGTGTTCTAGCTATTGGAGTTCAGGCAAAGGGGGCTGCATGTTGGAATATTACTCCTCTTATTGTTCTGTCTGAAAAATGTATGAACTAGATAGGAATTAGGAATATTATCTACTCCTCTGTCTGGTTGTTCCACTACATGCCTATGTTAATTACTCCGAGCCCTAGTAATATCTTGGATTAAATTACTTGGGAAAATATACATGCTTTACTTTGAAGCGCCAGATCTGATGTTCTTTAATTGTGTATATATAAAAATGATTTCTATAGTGCTTTTATTATTAACCGAACTAATGCTTGGATTAAGGAAAAGTATTTCAAACGATTCCATATAAGTTGATTTGAAATCACATCACAATAGTTCCAAAAATAGCTGAAAATAGGAGCATAAGGATTTGAAATATATTATATCCAAACAAGTTCAATATTATTATCATGGATTTAAAACCTTCAACTAAAATTCCTCAATCCAAATGAAGCCTAAATTGAATTCGTGAGTGGTAAAATTAGTGTCGACGCTTTGGACCGGCTTAGTGGGTCGGCCCAATATAAAGGTCGGACCGGTTGTGTTTTTAGAAGCCCGAGCCAGGTCTATTTGGCCCTACATGCACGGGGTTCGGCCGACGCGTCCCGTTTGACAATTGTAGGTAAATTAAGGTATCTTTTTTCTTTGAAAGCGTAAAGTTATGGTATCTGAATTATATAATATATTGAAACCAATTTTAAGTAATAGTACTCTCTCCTATTCAAAATATATGACTTATTAGTAAAAATCACAAGGACTGTGTCAAAATACTCAATTTATCCTTAATTAATTATAATATTGCTTTGGAAGAAAACAAATTTATGTATTAGTAGTAGTTAAAAAATGCGCATTTAAAGATAATTTGGGAAACCTTTTCTCATCATCCTTAAAATTGTCAAAACGTCAAAATTATTTATGTGCTACGACACTTATTTTGATTATGAATGAGTATTTTCAAGCATCGAATTACCCGAGGTCAAGGATTTGAAGTCTCAAAATTTTATAACCGTAGTCTTCATGTTCATAATTTTGGCTTTTTTTTTTTCTTTTCCTTTTTTGGTTCATATAGAAACCGTAAAAGTAACTCATATTCTATGTTGCAATATCAAAATTTTGGCTTCCCCACCCCTTCTTTTTGGTTCATATCGAAACTGTAAAAGTAACTTATATATGAGTGAGTCTCTTGTAAGACGGTCGCACGATATGATAGATTGTACTTTTAGGGTAAAGAGTGATATTTTTAGTATAAAATGTAATATTTTTAGTTTAAAACAGGGGCGGAGCTAGACCCGTATCTTTGGAGGGGCTAAATAATTATTTTTTTGGGGGGCGGGGCTAAATCAATAAAAAATAAATATTTAGTACTAAAAATAAATATTTTAAAATAAAATATACATATAAATAATAAAATTTTCAAAAAAAATTGGGGGGCTAAAGCCCCCCATTGAAGGGCTAAGGATATGCCCTGGTTTAAAAAGTGATATTTTGTCTAAATATTAAGGACAAAATATTACTTTTTATGCCAAAAATATCATTTTTTACACTAAAAGTATCACCCGTCGTACCGTGCGACCATCTAACACAAATTTTTGCCCTTATATATTATGTTGGAATTATTAAAAGAAGAACATAAAAGCACCTTTACGTTATGTCTATTTCGTCTTGTGGTGTCTCATTTTTTTATAAAAGCTATAGACATTATGTGAGGCGTTTAAGAAATAAGATCTTGTACCATCATCAAGATCTTATGTTTTTCTTTTATCATCAAGATCTCATGTTTAATGTATGCTAGTATAGATCAAATCTAAATAGGCTCTAAAACTTCACCTTGGACGGGAATAAAATACTCTTATGAAGCCCATTCATTAACTTGATTTCCTAAAATTAAAAAAAAAAAAAAAATTAGAAACACAAAATAGCTAGGGGTGAATCTTGTAAGAACCCTTCAAGTCGTATCACCGTTCTAAAAATTCTCACCTAACTCCGATTAGTCCTCGCCTAGGCGCTAGGTTCCCCTTGTCCGCTTACGTTTTTCTTCCGATTAGGCCCTGTCTAACTATGTCTAGGTCCCGCCTAACCCCGTCCAAACTCCGCCTAAACGATAGGCCCCAACCTATCGCACGACTAGCGCCTAGCGCTTTTTCGAACACTGAGTCGTATACAAGATGCTTTCAAGTTAAGGATGTTTTTAGTCCGTAGACTCGGACAGGATCCTCTATTCAAAATTGTGTTTCATCTCGTATTCCAAATATCTTAAATACACGCCAAGTGTAAATTAATGATATCATCAATACACTTAGCGTGTAGGGGTGATATTTGAAACACGAGATGATACACAATTTGGAATAGAAAATCTCGAGTGCCGTAGACTTCATGCGATTTGCTTATGGTTAAAAACCAAATCTTTATTTCCGTCCAATTTAGATTCTTTGCTTTATTGTCGAAAACAAATCTTGATTTAGTCACCTCACATTCTCAATTATAAAGTATTAAATTAACTTCTATTTACGTCATAATTAAACTTTAACATTCCATTATATATTGCAGTTGATGGATGCGTATTCCAAATTATAATTTTCTATAATTGAATATATCTCTTTAGTCGTCTTTAATTTACTGTATTATGAAAGTAATCCAAATTTTAACCCGAGATTAAAATTTCTAACTCCTCTCTCATAAAGAGTTGTCAATGCAATATGGTTCCCTTATTAATTCAGTATTAACCATAGTTCACATTTTTCTATCTATCTTATATACTTAAAGAAAAAACAAAGTTGATACACGTCATTACCTCATTAATATTGGACATTTATCAACTTCTTATCCTCCCAATTCAACATGGCGGCTTCACATTTATTTATGTGACAATTCTATGTACAAAATTAAAAGATAACAAATTTAATTAAGATTTTGAAAGATAAAATATAATCCCAAAAATTAAAGATTTGCTCACTATTAGTTTGGAAAAATCGTTGTGATCAAACCTATCCAAAGATATTTTTATTGAGAAATATTATATAAGTTCATAATATATATTTTTTTAATTAAAAAATAACAAATTTAAGAGATTACAAATAATCCAAAAATTAATGGTTCTAACTACACTATTTTTTAAATTTATGATGCTAACATTTTATCTTTGACAAATTCCGTATAACATAGGGGTGTTATTCTAGTTATACTATATAGAAGGATAATTACTTATATTGCTCTTGATATTTGTTTCTATTTGTAAAATAGAAACAAATGGTACATCTCACATTTGTTTCTATTTTACAAATTATATATATTGAGAGAGGGTATTTATTAAACAAATTCATACTTCAATTAGATTATTTGCAAACCCGTTTGAGCTCCATTTAGAATGATGAATTTGGAGTTATGAATTTCAAATCCATAACAACATTGATGTTTATTGGATGAAGTCATCTATAATGAATTCAAATTTTTTAAAACTATATTTTGAGTCATTTTGGTAAATTTCAAATTCATATTAGATTGAGTATTTTGAATTATCCTCTCTCAAAGTCCTCCCATCCAAATACAACCTTAGGCTGCATTTGGATGGAAGATTAGGATTTGGGAGAGGATTTAAATGAATGATTTCAAATGACTTCAGATAGCTTAATTGTTTAAGGATTTGAGATCTATGATATAGAACCTCATGTCATCATCCAAACAATATCAATGAATTTGCTATTATGGATTTGAATCCTTAGCTCCAAATCCATCAATCCAAATGGAACTGGTTATTTTGAAGGGATAATTACAAAAAGTACCCCTGGGGTTTGACCTAATTACAAAAGACCTTAAACCTAACTTTTAAAATTACCAAAAATACCCTTGAGGTTTGAATACATGTTAAAATTAAGGGATAAATTGTAATATTTTTATAAATATGAGGGGAATTTTGAAATACTTTTTGCTTATGAAGGGGTAAATATAAGACAAGGTAAACCTCAAGAGTATTCTTTATAATTTTGAAAGTTAGTCGGGTTTTTTTGTAATTAGGTTAAACCTCAAGGGTATTTTTGTAATTAACACTATTTTGAAAGATAAATTTGATTCTTTTAATTAGATTAAATGTGCGATATAGTTTTTATAATAATATACAATAGCCTTAGGTCAAACTAGGGTGGATAACTGGATATCGAGGAAGCAAAGATGGGGCTTAGGTCAAAGTAGGGAGAAGAGGAGGGAGTGACGCAATGGTATTCAAACAGCAAAAGGCATAAAGGTGGAAGTGGATAATATGGGATAAGAATTAACAACATTGAAAAGATGAGAGGTTTCTTTTTTATAGATTGGATATGGATGGATCTTTTTTTCCCCTTTATATTTTTTTTTTGACAGCTTTTCCCCTTTATATTTATCTCTTCTTAGTTTCTCTCGTTTCCATTGTCCCACTTGGATTTCTCGTCTTTTCACACAAAAGATCGAACAATCAAACAAACGTGTAGTTCTAGATTTCATGGGCTTCTCCGCACTACCATTAATCACTACCATTAATCATAAAAATGCTATAACTTATAGGGAAGTGCCATATTATGGCCATCCATAAAGTAGGTGGATTAATATTTAATGATGTTTGTGTAAATCAAATTACTTTATAATCCTTAAACCATTTGGCTCCAAATTAACATGCAATTGGCGCCAGTTTAGATGAAATTTTTAAGGGAAGTTCACATACAATTTTGCTAACAATGATATTTTATGTAATATAAAGAAATATTTACATAAATAATTTTAATAATAATTTTCAATTCATATAATATTAGTATGTATTTAATACTTATAAATAACTATTATTTAAATTTGAGAGTTCTATGTAATTTTAAATTTTAATTTAAAGTAATTTTGTAATACCTCGTATTTTTGTACGTGTAATAATCTATTTTGTGATTAATAATATTGAATAATTCATTCGTTTGATGCTAAGAATTCTCCTATCGTGATTGTTATTCATAATGTTGGCATATTTTGTGATAGTTTAATCGTGTTATGTGAAATTCAAAACAATTTTGTTAAACGAATTTTGACATCAAGTCTATTTATCATGTGAAAATATATTCTCAATTTTAAGATATTATTAAACTTATTTCTAAATTTAAATATTTAGTTTTATTTGAAAATTATTCTTAATTTCGAATTTCATTTTCATATGATTGTGACTTAACTTGCAACAAACTCATACAATGTGACTTAGCTAATTATATCTCAATTGTTTATATAGTTTTAATTAGGATTAAATTAGGGTTGTGCACGGGACTTGGAGATCACTGGAACTGAACCGATATCTAAACCGAAAAATATCCGAACTGAAAATATCCATTGACTTTTTGACTTTCTCCGAACCGAACCATCCTGAAAAAATTTATGGTACAGTTCTGGAGATTTTTGAAATATCCGTACCGAAAATCGTACCGAAATATACCGATCCGTACCGAACTGAAGATCCGAAGCTAGAACCGATTTTTAAGATTTTTTTAATACATACATGTATATTATTTTTATCTTATTTATATTTTCATATTGTGACACCCCATATTTAAATAACCTAAAAAATTATCTGATATAATTATTATATTAAGTTTCATTGATGAAGCTTATGTAAAAGTATATGTGTGATTACAACACATATTTTTGAGGTAATTCTAGTTGGGATTGTATTATTTATTATGAATTTATAATTTAAGATTATGGTGCCCTTTATGATTGTTGTATTTATTTTGAGATTGCACTCTAAATAAAGGAATGGACTATAATTGTTTGGTGATCATTTTTACATTTATTTTTTTTTCTTATTTTGTGTGTTTTATTTATGATTAATCTCTGTTTTACCGTCCCGAACCATCCCATTAGAATCGAATCTCCATACCAAATTTCGGTACGATTCGGCGAAGATTTTTTCTCTACGGTTCGGCTCTGGAGATTGATTTTTAAAATCTCCGAACTTCGGGATGGATCGAAGATTCATAAATCTCCGAACCGTCCCGTATCGTGTGCACCCCTAGATTAAATTAATAGAATCACACACACACACACACATATCTTGAATCATATGTTTAATTGTCCATTTATAATTCATAATAAATTTATAGAATCGCATATATGTATATATATACTTGAATCATATAGTTCAATGGTTATTCCGAATTAAGTTAATAATATCACACACACACATATATATAATTAATGAACCATATAGTTCGATTATCCTTGAAATTTGATAGAATAATCGACATCCTTTTATGGCATGAATCATATTGTTCAATTATAATTATAACTATAATTGAATAGTCACTAAAACTAAAAACATCATTTTATATGTCCTGAATCATGTAGTTCAATTATAATTTGGATTAAGTTAAAAGTATTGCTTTGTGTAATTCAAATATATATCAGTGGCCATGAATATTACTCTTCAGTGAAGAGGTCCGAGTTCGAGTCTTTATAATGACAGGAGCAAAATGTTTTTTTAAAAAACACTAATAATTCTAATACCATACAAATTATATCTTATGGATATATATAAAGGATTATATATATATATATATATATATATTGAAAGAATGATTATATATATTTGACTGCTTGAGATATATCTTTAAAAAAAATGGAATAAGGTCATATTTATAAACATCCATCTATTTATTATCTTATGAATACCTACTACATATATACACACTATCACTGTATCACACATGATATTATATCTAAAGACTATATCATACCGGTCATTAATATTATATTATTCATTAGCATTTGCGAAACATGCCTATTGACATTATAGGGGTGTCAATCGTGTCGTGTTTTATTTTCGCATGTCGTGTTCTGATACGGGTATTACACGTTCGACACGACCCGCTTAATTATTCGTGTTAAAATACACGACACGAACACGACTCGTTTATGACATGGGTAATCCGATACGACACGAAATTAATACCTATATAATTTTAAAGTAAAATGAAAAAAATTGAAAAATAGAGAAATTTTATATTTCTCATTTGAGATTATTTAATCCTATATCTTTTTAATTTCACATAAAAATGATTATAAACCAAAAAAATATATTAATGATGAAGAAATTTTAAAATTGAGCCTGATAATAAACCATAGTATTTTTCTGCAAAAATTATGTTAATGATCCATTAGTCAATGTTTCTATTTGGAAAGTGAGGAAATGAATTAATGCTGCAAAATTATTTGCTTGGATTCTTGGAAAGGTAAAAAGATAATTAGTGAAGAGAGTGAAATTCAAATTTGAAATTTGATTTAGTGGGCTAATTATAACTTACGTGGGTAAGGGAAAGGGTAAGGTGGTCATATAAAATACTAAATTACTATAATACCAATGTCATTAATAGTTGTAATAACGAAATTGTCCTTTCTGGATGGCCATATTATGGCCATTTAGATTTACCGTAACTTATAACTTTGGATTTGGATTTTGTTGGTATATGAATTTGAAGCTAAATTTATAATAATAAATTAATTGAGCTTATTGGGATAAATAATTTATGATACGATGGGTTTTAAAATCCTTAATATCTTATTTGAAATTATTATTTGAGTAATTGTAGTGAACCTTATATGGGGTTATTTGAATTTCTTTTGTTAATCAATAATTAATTAGGTAAAGAAATTAAGTTACTAAATACTTATGATTGTTATAAGTTTTTCAGAGTTTGATTTATTAAACTTGCAACTTGAGTATATTTTCTGTTTTGGATAAGAACTGAAGGTCCACTTGAATTCGCTTCAAGTAGTATAAAATGATAAAATATGTGTAAAAATGTCAATTATTTACGACGATCATGCTCAATTCAATTAAATTCAATTAACATTTAACTCAAGTTCAAATATTTTTTTTTTAATTCAACATAATCTTAAATGAATTTAACTTTTAACCCCTATGACTTGTCAATTTATCTAATCTTCTATTCCATTATATATTCTATCTCGTATTCCATAATATTTAGATGAATGTCACATGTATAAAATGATATTATACTTATTTATTATTCATCCCATGTATTGAAATACAAATAAAATAAAGAATGAAATATGAGATCCAATTTTCAAGTTTCAACTGCTTATGCGATTACTTTTCATGACATTATTGGCATAAGGACATCAATGGTCTTTTGAGGTATTAATAATTGAGCGGCAATTAATGGTGGAGGTCGTTTAGTTTCAACTGAATGAATGGAGTGCCGACTTTCCTTCGACGCTTCTGAGAAAAAATATGTAGTAGTACTTCTACTCATGTCCAACCAAATTTAATGAGT
Organism: Rehmannia glutinosa; assembly: GCA_016081115.2. NCBI lineage: Eukaryota > Viridiplantae > Streptophyta > Magnoliopsida > Lamiales > Orobanchaceae > Rehmannia > Rehmannia glutinosa. The sequence goes on along the minus strand of CM071929.1, from coordinate 28,908,918 downwards.
TTTGTCTATCTTCAGTAATTCAAACATTGAGGCTATCATTGACTTATAGAAACACAAGCCAATTGATTTTTGAAATTGGGAATTTTCTTTTTAACTCACGTATGTGGACACATCTGTTTAATCCTGAATCTGCCAATACCAGAGACCCCTCGTTTTATTAGGAAGTGAATCGTGGGATGTGTCCGATTAGCCAGAGTTGAATCGGATTCCAACTTAACGACTTGTCAGATTGACCCAAACTAAAGCTGACGATTTCCGTCCTGAAGAGTCAGCGTAGATTAACAACCCATGTTTACCACTTGGCTATGACGTGGGGCCTTGGAAATTGGATTCTTTTTTGGGGGCCGTTTAGATCTCATATTTTCTACTTGAAACACACATAATTGATTATTGGAAACTGGATTCTTTTCTTGAGACAATTGGTTGGATATATCTCTTTTTCTTTTTTTGGTGATGGGTACCGAAAACCACTGCATTCAGATGTGCAGTTGATAGTTATGGTGGACCCTACGTGGTTTCCACACGAAAAAGATAAGTCACGTAAAATAGATTAAGATTTGCCTCTGAGTTCCTTCTGTTTTTACTTGATGATTTTAAGCTATGAATTTGAAATACAGAATGACATATCTATTTAGTTTGTTTGAATAGTTAATAATATGTATTGGGGCTACTTACATATTACTCGTGGTTAATTTATTTCATGTGGAAGCATAGGTCATATCATTGATATAGGCACAAGATTACTGAAACTTGGAGGCCTAGTACTTCGTATTGGCCCTCTTATTCTTACCACAGATCGGCCCAACTACATCGGCCCATATCCATGTACACTTTATAAATCTTGTAAAATCAATACATTTTTTTATATAATTATTAAATTTCTAATTTTTCATGCATAATTATTAAAATAGATAATTATGAAAACTACCCCTAGTTTTGAGCTAATAACAAAATTACCTGATTTTTTTTTTAAATTACGAAAACCGCTTGAGGTTTGGTTTTAGATTACACCTTACCCATTTATAAGCAAAAACATTTCAAACACCCCTTTTATATTTAGGGTTATTGAATTTTTAGTAACTGACCTAAAAGCACTTTGCTAGTTTGGTACTTGAAATATCCGAGTTACCAATTTAGTACCCACACTTCATATTTCTTTATAAATTGGTGCATATCCACTTTTAAGGACGAAAATACCCCTAGGATTTTTTAATTCTTGATAAAAAAAATTAAATTTTAATTAGAATTATTAAATTAGATAAAATTTAATTAATAAATAACATATTATTTAAATTTAATTATTAAATTATTAGTTGTAAAAATAAATAAATTATTTTTATAAAATTCGATTAAAAATTGCTATAAACTTTCTTATTTACTATCTTAATTTTAATTTTAAAATTACTTAATTTTTATTTTAATTTTTAAAATTAGTTAACTAAACTGATATTTTGTTTTGATTAATTAAATTTTAATATATGTATATTAATTTAATAATTTAACATAATTAATTTTATTGTTTTCTGAAAGTTCGTTAATATTTCTAGAAACTTCTTTTTTTTGTTAAATGAAAATAAAATTTTAATTAATTTTATAATTTAAATAAGTATTAGGGTTGTGCACGGGACTTGGAGATCACTGGAACTGAACCGAAAAATATCCGAACCGAAAATATCCGTTGACTTTTTGACTTTCTCCGAACCGAACCGTCCCGAAAATTTTTTTGGTACGATTCTGGAGATTTTTAAAATATCCGTCTCGAGAACCGCATCTGCCTCAGCATCAATCAAGATCTGAAGATAGAACCGATTTTTAAGAATTTTTTAATATATACATATATATTTATTTTTATCTTATTTATATTTTAATATTGTGACACCTCATATTTAATTAACCTATAAAATTATCTGATATGATTAATTAATTATTAAATTAAGTTTCTAAGAATTTATATCATTTAACTAGCCTTTAGTCCGTGCAATGCATGGGACGTGTTCCATCAAGGTATTGCATGCATATAAGAGCTACACTATTAATGAATATAAAAATGTAAAATACAACTTCTAACAAATCAAGTTAACTACGTACATTTCAAAATTATAAAATTTGGAATACTTCTTTATACACAACATTATTCATCTGTTTGATTTTATTTTGCCGTCGTCACAAACTAATATGTTCAAACTCTTACGATACGTGACTCGTGAAACAACAACATATAATTGACCATGACTGAAAATTGAGTTCTTTATAGGAGAATTAATGAAAATAATTAAGGAGATTAATTATTCTCATTATTTGCTACGTTTTAATAAAGCATAACATCAACATGTATATTAAATTTCCTTATTGTCGATACTTATATGTTATACTTTTAAAAGTTTTGTACATCCGAAATACAATAATTACACATCAATGATCCATAGTAAATTAAAAAACTATTAGCTTTTGATTTACAAAATTTTCGACATAAATTATTCAATGGTTAATTTTATTTTGGTATTGGCAGAATAAGATTGCAATCAATCATATATTTAGAATATAAAAAATTAGATCGTAAATCTACCAAAATAAAATACTTGTCCAACAACGCAATTAAAGATTAATATATTAAGAAAATTACTTTGACTGATAGCCTTTAAGTGTTGGTGTGACTTTATGGTTGTAATTTATTTTGAGATTGTGTTACCCTTTATGGTTGTAGTATTTATTTTGAGATTGCACTAAAAAAAGGAATGGACTATAATTATTTGGTGATTTTTACATTAATTTTTATTTTTTCTTATTTTGTGTGTTTTACTTTTGATTAATCTCCGTTTCCCGCCCCAAATCGTCACCGTCCCGAACCATCCGTTAGAGCCGAGATCCCGTCGAACCGCATCAATTTTCGTGCGGTTCGGACTGAAATTGTTTCTCTACGGTTCGGTTCTGGAGATTGATTTTTAAAATCTCCGAACTTTGGGACGGTTCTGGAGATTTATGAATCTCCGAACCGTCCCGGACCGTGCACACCCTAATAAGTAAATCCATTGAGGTTGTTTAGATGGAGCCATTTCATAATGAAATTCAAATTATTCGAAGTTATTTTTGGAGTTATTTTAGAGGATTTCAAATATTTTCTATTTGGAATCATGTGAAATATTTCCCCAAATCTACTTCTCACGGCCAAATGCAACCCAAGGAAATCACTTTGACGTAAAATACTTGGAAACCTGTCAACCGCCCAAGTGGAATTTTTTTTAATATATTAAAGCTACAATAAGCATTACATAAAGGGACAAAATACCTCCTTCGAAGTTGATATATCGCGTGCGTAAACTCGACGCTCAGAGACCTGAATCAATTCCACGTCATCATTCACCCCCCGTAACACCAAAACATCCTGAAACTCCCCCAGAAAGGTAGATGACAATGACTACACATAGTTATTTATAGATAATTACTTTATATTATATACATATACATCCGCCCAAGAAAAATAAAACAAACAAGATGAAGAAGTAAAAAAAAAGGACTAAAAACTAAACAAAAATGAAATGCTTAATATGTGCAACCAAATACTGTTGGTTTATTAGTCTGATGTTGGTTTATTAGTTTTGTTATTAATTGCTACAGCATATTAGTTGTTAGTTCATTAGTTGTCATTTCTTTTATTCACGTTTTTATCTGTTTGAGTCTAGCTTGCATCTCACGCCCATATATAAGTCAGGCTGTGTCATTTCTTCTGTATGAACTCTGAAATATTTCTTTCACTATAATAAAATGAAACTTCTCTCTGCACAATTGTATGGAATTCTTCATGGTATCCAGAGCTAAAGGATTCGATCCTGAGATTTAACATCCAGCTGACCATGGCGAACAACAGAATCAATCGAGCATGGCCAATCCTTCAAACTGCAGTAACTGAAGCTACAGAGCATGTTGACGATCCGTTCCGACTCTACAGCTCCGATCATCCTGGTCTTTCTCTCGTCACAAGTCAACTAACAGGTAACAACTATCTCTCATGGCGTAGAGCTATGTTAATAGCATTAGGAGCCAAAACAAAACTCGGATTTATAGATGGAAAGATAGATATACCAGAAGAGGATTCACCTAAATATGACCAGTGGCGAAAGGTTGATTGTATGGTAATTTCCTGGATATTAAACTCAATTTCGAAGGATTTAGTTGATGCTTTCATTTACTCTAATTCGGCGAAGGAACTGTGGGATGATATTGCTAAACGGTTCGGTGATTGTAATGGTCCGATGATTTATCAACTTGAACGAGACATAGCGAACATGAATCAGGGGAACCTATCTGTAGTTGAATACTTTACAAAACTGAAGAAGCTTTGGGATGAATTGGCATGTCTCATGCCGCTACCGATCTGCGAAAATGAGACGAGAAGATTAATTGTTGAAAGAGATATGAATCGGAGGTTGATGCAATTTCTTATGGGATTACATGAGAGTTATGATCAGGTTCGGAGTCAGTTATTATTAATGGATCCGCTACCTAGTGTGGATAAAGCATACTCTATGGTTTTAAGAGTCAAAAAACAGAGGAACATTCATCTCATATATCCTGATAATTCAGACACGGTTGCTATGAGCACACGAGTTAACACTTTTGGGAGAAGAAATATGAACAGAGGAATGAGTGATTGGAATGCCGATAAACGAAATGCATCTGGTGAATCAAATAGTGGCAGGGGAAGAGGTTATCTTAGACGATCCAAGGAGGAGAAGGCGAAGCTTGTTTGCGAACATTGCTCGATGAATGGACATGAAATTTCAGAGTGCTTTAAGCTACATGGCTACCCGGAATGGTTCAAACAACTTAGGGAGGACAGAGGTCGAATGATGGCAAATTCAGTCTCAGAGGATTTTCAGAAGGTTGGATCAGTTGATGTAAGAAAGGATGGTGGCCACTTTGACATAACATCAATTGTTCAACAGGAGGTATCCAAAATACTTGCTGGGAAACTGCAGCCTGGAGATAATACTGAACATTCCTTGAATTTTGCACATTACACAGACTTTGCAGGTACCATTGCACATGCGTCCAATCACTTTGCACTTACTACACTTGAGTGTTTGAACAAAGACTCATGGATATTAGACACCGGAGCTAGTCGACATATGTGTGCATCTTCTTCCCTTATGAAAAACCTCACACCTCTTACTTCTCATGTTGCTGTGAGTTTACCTGATGGCACTACTAAGAATGTTACACACTCAGGCCAAGTCGTCTTAAACCCCACTCTTACCTTACAGGATGTGTTACTTATTCCCAGTTTTAAATATAATCTCCTTTCTATTTCACAGCTAACTCACCAATCTAATCTTAGATGTTTGTTCCTTCCTTCTTTTTGTGTAATCCAGGACCTGCAGACTGAGGAGCTCAAAGCTATGGGGAAGGCCGTTGGTTCCCTCTATGTGTTCTGTCCATCATCACATATTGCAGCTACCTCTCATATCCCACACACTTTACCTCCTGACAATTTTATTCTCCAGTGGCATCGCCGGCTTGGACATGCGTCTTCTACTGTTTTAAAACATTTAGATTTTCTTAATCGCTTGGATATTGATTCTGTAAATAAATCATTGGATCAATGTGATACTTGCCATAAATCAAAGCAGCATAGACTGCCCTTTCCAACTAGCTCAATTCAAACTTCTAATTGTTTTGAACTATTGCATATCGATATATGGGGTCCTTATAATCAGTTTTCCCTTACTAATACCCCGTTCTTCCTTACTTTGGTTGATGATTTTAGCAGGGCAACTTGGGTGTATCTTATGTCTCATAAAACACAAGTCCCTACTTTGCTTACTCAATTTCTTCAAATGGTGCATACACAATATCAAGCCTCTGTTAAAGGTTTTCGTAGTGATAATGGCAGTGAATTTACTAGCGCCTCTTGTCAGTCTTTATTTTCGTCGCGTGGGATTGTTCATCAGAAATCTTGTGTCTACACACCCCAACAAAATGGGGTGGTAGAAAGAAAACATAGACATCTTTTAAATGTTGCTCGTGCTCTAATGTTTCAGTCCTCCTTACCATCCAAATTTTGGCCTTTCTCTGTCCTGCATGCTGCATTTCTTATTAATAGGTTGCCAAGTGCAGTCCTGCAATGGCGTACCCCTTTTGAAATACTCCATGGCACTAAACCTCAATACACTACTCTCAAACCATTCGGTTGTCTCTGTTATGCAACTAATACACACCCTCACAAACTTAAGTTCGAAGCACGGGCCTATAAATGCATTTTCTTAGGTTATATCCCGGGTCAAAAAGGATATCGTCTTTACGACTTGGATAATCATTCAATTCTCTCTTCACGTGATGTTCATTTCTTGGAGGATAGTTTTCCTTTCACTACATCAACCATCACTCCTCCCTCCGCTCCTTTGCCTTCGATTTCCCCTGCTCTCGATACTCTTACTTCTTCCCCTGTCACACAATCTCCATCCGACTCTTCCACCTCCGCTCCGCCTCTTCGTCGGAGTACTCGCACTTCTAATCCTCCTTCCTGGCTTTCTGACTTTGTTACCAACTCAGCCACTTCTACCTCCATGGCTTTGACTTCCACTGCAGGTCTTCCCGCTGGTAATGTGCCTCTTATTCCTACTTTTCCTTTTCAGCCATCCCCTCTTATTTCTGATGCACATAATGTCTTTCTAGCAAATTTGTCTAATATCCAGGAACCGCGTTCCTATGCTCAAGCTCGTACCAGTGTTGAGTGGTTGGCCGCAATGCAACGGGAGCTTCAGGCCTTAGAGCAGAATCATACGTGGGATTTGGTGCCTTTGCCCCCAGGCAAGAAGGCTATCGGGTGCAAATGGGTTTACAAGGTGAAGATGAAACCCGACGGGACCATTGACCGCTGCAAAGCACGTTTGGTGGCCAAAGGTTTTCATCAAATTCCAGGGGTCGATTTTTTGGACAGCTTCTCCCCCGTTGCTAAGCTCGTCACGGTCCGGATGGTTATTGCCTTGGCAGCGATTAAAGGCTGGCCATTAGTTCAGCTGGATGTTAACAACGCGTTCCTCCACGGGTATCTCGATGAAAATATTTACATGGACCCTCCAGAGGGGTATGATAAAGCGCAGCCCGGTGAGGTTTGCCTCTTGAAACGGAGTCTCTACGGCTTAAAACAAGCCTCTCGTCAATGGAATGTTGAGTTGTGCTCTAAACTTCAGTCGTTTGGTCTCACTCAATCTGCCCATGACCACTGTCTCTTCCTTAAGTGCTCCGCTGATAGTTTTTTGGCTCTCCTGGTGTATGTCGACGATGTTCTGATCAATGGTTCCGATTCTTCTGAGATTACAGCACTTAAGAAATATCTTGATGATTTATTTACTATTAAAGATTTGGGCTTCGCAAAATATTTTCTGGGGATGGAAATTGCGCGTAATGAGAGTGGTATTGCTTTGAATCAGCGAAAATATATCCTTGACATTCTTTCTGATTCTGGTATGCTCCATTGCAAGGCTGCCCCTACACCTCTGCCATCGGGTCTGAAACTCAGCAGTAAGGATGGCTCTCCTCTTGCTGATTCTGATCGTTTCCGTCGTCTCATTGGTCGTTTGCTCTATTTGAACCTCACCCGGCCTGATATCACTTATGCCGTCCAACAGCTAAGCCAATTCGTGAATGACCCTTATTCCTCCCATTGGGATGCTGCTCTGTATCTTCTTCGCTACCTCAAGGGAACACCTTCTCTGGGTCTTTTTTATTCTTCCCACAGTTCCTTGCGCTTGGAGGCCTTTTGTGACGCTGATTGGGCGTCTTGCACTGATACACGCAAGTCTATCACAGGCTATTGTGTCTTTCTTGGTTCTTGCCTCGTCTCGTGGAAAACCAAGAAGCAATCTACCGTTTCCCGTTCGTCCGCTGAGGCCGAATATCGGGCTCTTGGTTCCGTTGTCTGTGAGCTACAATGGTTGTCATATATCTCTGAGGATCTCTGTCTTTCTGTTCCTACTCCGCTCACTCTTTGGTGTGACAATCAAGCGGCCATCCATATCGTCAAGAATCCGGTGTTTCACGAGCGTACTAAGCACCTCGAAATTGACTGCCACCTTGTCCGCAATCTTCATAAATCTGGTTTTCTCCTGCTCCGTCATGTTTCCTCTCATTTGCAGCTGGCTGACCTCTTCACTAAGCCCCTTGGTCGTGCTCCGTTTCTTGCTATTTGCTCCAAGTTGGGTTTGTTTGATCTCCACAACCCAACTTGAGGGGGGGCTGTTGGTTTATTAGTCTGATGTTGGTTTATTAGTTTTGTTATTAATTGCTACAGCATATTAGTTGTTAGTTCATTAGTTGTCATTTCTTTTATTCACGTTTTTATCTGTTTGAGTCTAGCTTGCATCTCACGCCCATATATAAGTCAGGCTGTGTCATTTCTTCTGTATGAACTCTGAAATATTTCTTTCACTATAATAAAATGAAACTTCTCTCTGCACAATTGTATGGAATTCTTCAAATACTCAAATATAGATCTGTATCATATTAATTGAACCATGTAAAATTTACCAAAACAAACCAATTTATAATATATGTACGCAATAATACTCAATATTCAAACAGAACATCACTAATTAACTATATTTAACATCTTAAAAGGTTTTTGAAAATACTAGCTTACTAATTACTATAATGCCATTCAACTTCAAGCTCAAACAAATAAGCTTAATTAATTTTAATATTTTCAAATTCCTAGTGAAAGTTCCTTATAACCAAACACATCACAGAAACAGAGAGAAATTAGATATACACATAACCACATTATGGAAACTGAAATGGGCTAAATTGATCCAATGCCAAAACATTATGGTCAAAAGTGTCCACAATGCCCTCAGCTGGGATATCAACATGAAGAGGGGCCATATTCAAATGATCATCCACATATGAAGAGGAGTGCATCAATTGATGTTGCTCGACATAGCACGCGAGACGGGCACGCGCGAGAATCAGATCATGTTGTAGCTCCACCATCTTGTGCTGCAACGACGCGATCGCGCCAATGCAGCCGTAGACAGGGTCCTGGAGTCTCACCTCGGCCTCGTACACGAGCGAGTTCACGGTGTCCTCGCGTTGCTCCTCGGCCACCTCGTTCAGGATCTTGCTAACGTTGCTGGCTCCAAACACTTTGTGAACTTTCGCGAACTTTTTAGGCTCGTCGGAGCGAAAATACGGGGCGAATTGGCAATTTGGGGTGCATCTTCTCTTCAGGAACTTGCAGGCTGCACAGGAAGAGCTTGAACGAGGTTCTTGGCTCCTCATTGTTGTGTGTGTTTTTTTTTTCTGGATTTGCTAGTTTTGTTTTAGCCCTTGCATTTATAGGCTAGGCCTAATATGGGACGGTTTGAAAATGTGTTTGATGTTGATAAAAAAGGGTTCTCGTGTCTAATTAATTGACCAATTAAGTATATGATGGAGAGTTGTAATTATAACATGAGGTTTAAGGTTTGAGTCCTAGGTGGGCGGTTGTTTTTTTATTGGTGCGAACATTCTTCTTAAGAATAGTATTAAAGGAATAAATTATATGTTGATTCATTTTTTTTTTATCCACTCTCTTTGCATCTTAATTGCACATATAAAAAACGTGAATTGATTTGAAAATAGATTGTAATTCTCGAGTTTGCTAGTATTGCTCCATTTAACCTTAAAACTAAGGGATAATAACAAAAACTACCCCTGAGGTTTAAGGTAATTACAAAAAAAAATCTAGAGAAGTTTTGAAATTATAATTTGTCTAAGGTTTGATTTTGTCTAAAATGTACGGGGGTAACTGTAATATTTTAGGGTAACGGTAATATTTTTACAAATGGACATATTTGAAATCAAGGGTGCCCCTTCTATTTAAAAAAAAATTGCACTGAATTTTTTTAAAAAAAATTAATTATAATTTATATGATTCTTATCACGTCCACCCCATTTTCGTGTATCATTCCACCCCAAATTTATTTGTGGCTCCGCCCTGGTTTGAAATACTTTTACTTATGATAAGGGCAAAACGTAATACATATAATCAAGAGGATTTTTGTAACTTTAAAAAAATTGTGGGTTTTTTCTTATTAGCACAAATATCAGCGGTAGTTTTTGCAATTATTCCTAAAATCAAGCAAACCTTGGGCCATTAATTAGGCAATGCAAGGCACCTACGTTTGACATTTCAAGATAGAAGTTTGAAATTTATTTCTAAATCTCAATCCAAAGGCTCCCTAATATTCCCATTACTTAAGAGTTAAGCCCTTTTATATTCCTGAAGGTGAAAATTGACCCCTTATCTTTCATTTTATTATTTCCAAATTAAGTTGCACCTACACAAATTGAAAGAAAGTAAATATGTCTTAATCAAGTATGATGGGCTATGATAGTTCAACAACAAAGTAGACAAGACAATTGTGGCTTCATGAGAATATAATGGGGCCTATATCGACTCATCAACAAAGTTAGATGAGATGTTTCACATATCTATTGATTCTTGAGAAGTGATTTCACAAGAAAAGAAAACCCTAGCTAGTTGAAATTGGATTCAAGCACAAGATAGGAAACTCTAGCCTACATTAATACTGCTACAATAAGATTTTCAAACATGCATTGCATGACAAAACGAAAATAATTATTTTTAACATTGATCCAAAGATTTGAATTCCTTTGAGTCGAGACAAACACTAATAGAGCTCGGCAATTATGAATCTTCCTTCATTTCGTGATTTGTTACTTCCTAATTATGGATTCAATTCAAGAAAAGGTGTACACCAAAAATATTCACCTTTGAATAATTTGTTTATATATATCAACTTCTTGGGCTTGTGTGTGTGTGTCAATTTTCTTCTTCGCTTGCTTTTGTGGTTGAAAACCCTTTACTTGGAAATGAATAAAATGATCCTCAACTTGTTTCCTACCACCCAAATTGCTTTACCAAAGATAAGAGTCGCAATATCATTTAGTCAATCCTCCAACCAATTTCTAGAGTCTTTGACCTCTCAATTACTCCATTAATGCCTCACTATAATATCCCTTAACCACAGTGAGTCCAATTATTGGAGCCTACTTAACAATGTTGTCAAGCTACTACTATTTCATCCTAACAAAGGAGTTGTTTGTCGCCTTACCATTTGATTTGAGTTGAATGTATTTTGCATTATTAAATAAGATTAGGAATAGCGTTCAATAAGAAAATTGGAATAGAGACCAATCTTGTGCTTAAGTGGTAGAAGCTTTTATGCAGTAGGGGCGATTAACCCAAGTTTGATCATATATGTGTGTACCCTCCGCTACTATCCCCATTGTACTCAAAACGAGAAAGTTTAGGAATATAATGATGATATTCCATGGTTCATGATCAGCTTCATTAGTGAAATTAATAATCATGGCATATCCCTTGTTTCGAAAAATGCCACTTTAATTTAAATCTTTTCTTTTGACATTTGTATTTCTTCCAAATGAATAAAAATCATTTTTTGTGGAGGAGAAAGGAAAATTTATCCGTTGAAAAGAAAGTACAGAATCGAAAAGCTAACCAATGAAATCAAACAAAGGCCTAAACAGTACCCAGGCTGTATAATGTTATGCATCAAATCTAGGAGCATAATAGGACAATCCACGACTCCCTTTTTTTAATATGTATTTGAATTTTGAAGTGATGGTAATAATTTTGTACGCCCACGCCCCAACCCCGAAAAATAAAAAGAATTAGAAGAAGAAGGCAAGATATAAAGTGTAATTAATTTTAAAAAGAAAATGATACTAATTTAGAACTTATAATAAAATAAGATACTAGTCATAGGAGAGAACAAATAAAAACAAACAAGGAAATTTAAATATAGAGCTTTAAAGACAAAAGAAAAAAGTAGAGCTAAAACGGAACGGGGAAAATTGTCACTTCAAACAAGACCGAAGACGTAGAAAAGTGACAAGCAAAAGAAAGATAATGCCACTCCAAACGCCCACTTGGAGGGATCAAAGTGTTGCTATAATCATTGTCGTTTCCCAATCCAACAAACAACGGAGGCCACCAGCCGTGTCACCTCTACCACCACCACCACCAATCCACAACAAAAAAATCGGGTCTAGGCACTTGCCTAGGCGAGCTACATGGCCAAAATTCGGCCTAGACGGCCAAACATATATTAAAATTAAAAAAAATTGAAAAAAAATCCGGTATTGCATTGAAAAACATATTCTATTAAATTTAAATTTATGAAAGAGGCTTAACGGTCTAACTTCGGGTATGGGTCTCTAAAAACCTTAATGTGATGGGTCTGGAGTTGCAACAAACTCGCTCCAAACCCATATTGTTGTCATCTCTATGTGTAAATTCACTAGCATCGCAAGTCATTTTGCCTAATATCGACTTTCACAAAACATCATGGATTTAAATTAATTCATGAATAGTAATCCAAGAATTAGTTGCTACTACTAGAATAACAACTCTGAAAGCAGCAAAAAACTCTTAATATAGAAAAACAAATAAAAAAATATGTTCTTTTAAAATTTGTTCATTTCCATACCTTTAAACTTTAATAGGCATTAATAAATATGTTTGTTTTTTCCAGACCTATATATGGCCCGGCCCACATTTGATATGAAATCAAGGGGGGCACCCCACAATGGTACTGGACTACTGGGGATGAGTTGATATATTTGGCAGGCTTTGGAATGTTGTCTTATTACTTAGGGCTCGTTTGGTTGGCCTATGGTAATGTGCTTGATTAATTCCCACTCTACTTTTTGGTCTTTATCCAATGGATATTTTAAGGGCTAATAAGTTGTTTGTTTGATGGATTGGATTCTAGTATTGGGTTGGTTTAAATAATAAGGTGTTTGGTTGGGAGTGATTTATACTATCTATACACATCATTTTACAATTTTGCCCTTACTTTATCATGTAACTTCCTTATTTGACCTTCATTTCATTAACCGTGCCCTTCCTTTTCCTTTTTCTGAAACAGAGTTGCTGGGGCCTGGGAGACATACACAAGCCAAACTCCATCCTCTCGTTTGTCATCGACGGCGCTGACAACCAACCAAACCAAAAATCGCGCACTAGAAATCAATTGAAGGTATGTACTTCGCCGTCCTAAAGCGTACTCTTTTATCTGAATCGTTTGTTTTAATCTATCCCTGAATCGTTTTTGTCAACCGAACCCTAAATCGATATTTTGAATCGAACCCTAAATCGTTTGTTTGATTTTGTGTTAGTCATGTACTTTACATCTGCCGTTGTTTCAATTATTGTGATATTAGTCATGTACCCTAAATCGCGCACTATGAATCGTTTGTTTGAACCGAACCCTAAATCGTTTGTTTGGATTGGACTATATTTTCTTTTGCTGAGGTGAAGCATTCAGAAAACAAGCAATTGGCCCGTTGAAAGTTGGAATACACCTGTTGCAAGTAAGTATGCTTAATTACATAAGCTAGCATATATTGAATTTTTCTGAGTTGTTCATATCTATTTATGACAGTTGGCCGAGGTGTTGTAGTTTTTATCTAAGTTGATCATGTTTTCAATAACAAAACAGTTTTTTTAATTATAACGAGTTGCTGAACTTTATCCTTCTAAAATTTTGTGAACATATATTACCAAAATAAACATTGTCGGGACTCTTGTGTTTACTATGTAGTGTCACCAAGTCACTCAAACTCCACTGGCCGTTCATATGGACAATCTCCCCCAGATGCCAAGTTTTGTGATTGTGGCATTGAAGTGCCATTACAAACATCATGGACAGACAAAAATCCTGGCCGTAGATTTCATAGTTGTCCTGTACGTGTAATTTCTGATAAAATCTTATATATCATTCAAGATTAATTATAAAAATTCAATGACGATATATAATGTTTTATGTAATAGAATAATTTGAAAACAATTAAACCAATGCAGGACCGTAGATGTGGATTCTTTGAGTGGTATGATCCTACGATGTGCAGACGGTCAATTCAAATCATACCAGGATTATTAAGGACAATTAATACCCAACGAGACACCATAAATACCCAACGAGACACCATAAATCATCTGAAGAACCGTGAACGAAAATATCACAATATTGTGATCATCTCTTGGGTTGTGATGGTTGTTGTCATATTCCTTGCTATTTTCATTAAAAATTAAAATGGTTGTTGCACTTTCTTTCAGTATTGTAATCAGACCTTTTGAATTAACTTTTTACCTTCAATATTGTAATGAGACCTTATTTATATTTCAGACTGATTTTTGGTATGAAATTTTTGATAAGTTGTGGCCTGAATGCAGTGAATATTTTTAGTTTTTTCTTGTTGTTGCACTTAATTTTTATGTTTTTAAGAGTACATATTTGTTGAACTTTATGAATGTTTTGAGTATATAATCGTTAATAGTCTATTGTATGGAAAATGTCTATGTTAATAGTTATGCCTCAGTCAAGTAATTGGACACCTGAAGAAGAAGATTATCTATACAAAATGTTGAAAAGATGTAATCGTTATCTCCGAATGGATGATAAACATGAGTGGTATATGTATCTACGTTGTGTTGCGCAAGAACTTGGAAGACAATTTAGGAAGGAATTCGGGCTTAGTAAACTGCAGCGTCAAATTCTATTATTCCGGAAGAACTTTTGGTCTTTTCTTCAAGACATTGAAACATCGGTGCTACTTTTGATGTTGAACGAAATGTCATAACCGTGGACGACAAATACTGGGAACGTATTGGCAAGGTAATGACACGTATTTTTCTAGTTCTATTTTTTTTTTCAGCCTGTTGTTGTACTTAACATGGTGTCAACTTATTTGCAGGAAAATACCAGTCAACGACATTTTAGGACTAAGGGGTTTCAATACTACGAGATTGCATACAACTTATTCAAAACTGGGAATCCTCCCCCGGTTGACATCACCGATATTGCTGGAAGTCATCAATTCAACCCACTGATGGTCGACGAGGATGATGAATCAAGTGGGAATGATCAAGCAGGTGATGAAGATGTTAGATATGACTGTGGTTCTGCTCGAGATGATAGTGGTTCTGGTAGTGAACCTTCTGTCAATAGTTGAAAATGTCAATGGGATGTACTTATGTATTGGACAATAGTTCTAGTTTTTAGTATGTAAGTGGTTCAGTCAAGCGGGTATTTGTAGGGGATTATCTATGTATTAAACAATGTTTCTATGTATTAAACAATGATCTAGTATCTATGTATTAAATTTCATTCTTGTAGTGTTGTTTGTTATTTTGTTTCTAAAGTGTTGGATGAAAGTATTGTATTGAGCTTGTTTGTATTGAGCATTTCTCTAGTTTTTTGGTTTGAGCTTATTGTGCATTGTTTGGTAGCCAAAACAGAGGAACAGTGGATTCCTTGCTTGAATGAGCTCATGTGATTGTTTGACAGAAAATTGGTAGGATTTTGTGCTTATTTCGTAATTGATGAGCCGACTGGAATATATTCCTCTGTTGATCCAAAGCATGCTGATGGAATTTTGCGTATGAACTGAAGTTGTTCACTGAACTTGTTGCCTTTATATTTATATTTATATCTATTTGGTCTAAACTTTGTGCACCTATGTTTTGAACTCACTGGTTGTAATGTAATGGAATGATTATCCTATGTAGTTTTGAACCAGTTGGTTTTTAAAAAGATGTTCTTTGTTCATTAGTTGCACAGATTGGTCAATATTTGTTCTTTGTTCATTAGTTGCACAGTTGGTTTTTTAAAAAGATGTTCTTTGTTCATTAGTTGCACAGTTGGTTTTTTAAAAATCCAGTTGTTCATTATTTGAACCAGTTTTGAACCAGTTGGTTTTGAACCAGTTGATTATCCTATTTGTTCAATTGATGGTCAAAAGATGTTCTTGTTTGGTTTTGAACCAGTTGGTTTTTACATAGTTTGGTTTATTTGTTGTTCTTGTTTGCAAAGATTGCATCTGGATTTTCCACCTCTGAAGTTCTTTATTAAATATATGGTCCTTGTTCACATGCATGAAAACTACTCATGAAGTCCTACAAAAAGAGACTGTTAAAGCTACTCATGCTCCTCTGGAAAAATAAAATAAGGAATCTCTGAGGCGTTCACATGCATGAAAACTTTTTGACCCATCCCTCCAATGAGAGTGGCTTTAGAGGATACATAGAATCAAACTTTAGGAAATATACAGCAAACAATTACTTTTAAATATGAAAAATCTGCCAACTTTGTTCACAGATATCAGTAAATCAAAATGAATCGCATGAAAAGATGATTTTACAGGCATTTCATCACCATTTAGGAAACTAGAATCAAATGCTTTTCATTGACATGTAAATCAATTTTCTATTTCCATGATTGAAAGACACACTTTGGAATCAAAATATTTTGTTGGTATGCATACTTTGAAATGGCTTCATGGAAAATGCAAGTGATTCTCGTGAACTTTGTTCACATGCATCTCATTAAGGTTGAAATTGTGCAGAAAATACTAACAGGTTTCCGTCTCCTATATATACACTGCAAAATTATGCAGAAAATACTCCAAAATATTTCTAAGCTTTAACACAATGCCACCAAAAAAAAATGCACCAAAAGGGGCCATCTCTCAGGCCAAAGTCTTTTACAATGCGACATGGACTAAGGATGTTGACAAACTATTTATCCAATCCTTGGTCGAGCAAACTGCCGAGGGAAACTTCAAACCGGGGGGGAGAAACACTGTGGCCATTTTGAGAGCAATGGGCTTGATCAATAGGCAGTTTCGAACCAACTTCGACTATGCGTATTGTGTTCAAAGGACCAAAAAGCTGCGTAAGCGATACCAAGTTTTCCATTGGATCATCCATCTTAGCGGTGTCACTTATAATCCTTTCTCGAACAAAGTTGATTGCGATCAAGCCATGTGGGACTACATCATCAGGGTACGTGTTAAATCAAATTGTATTTTATCAATAAAATTATTTATGTTTCTTCTTCGATAAACTTGTATTAACTTGTCAAATTTTAGGAAGAGAAGCTTGGAATGGCTTACATGATAGAAGGGGAAGCTGACTTTGATGGACTTCGTTGCATATTCCAAGTAGGAAGTGACTCGGGAAGTGCAGTCCCGGGAGATGCTGACTTTGAGCAACTTAGGAAGGAAATTATTGAGATATCAAGCGATCATGAGCAAAATGTGGAACGAGATGATGATGAATACAAGCAGTGGATAGTTGGATTGGAAAGTAATTCTGACAATACTAACAACTCCTTTTGGGACGAATTGGCGTGGTACTAGTCTGACTCGGCTAGCGAATCATCTATCCCTGACCCCAACAACCCTCCATCAAGGTTGTCTTCAACTGAGGAGATTTTGAGCAAAATGAAGAAACATTGGGATCAACCATCTCCAAGTGCCCGTCAACCGCTCTCGCCTAAAGGGGTTAGCTCGAGTGCTTCAAACTCTCCAATGAAGAAGCCATGATCAGATGCTTTCGCCATGTTGTCTTTTTAAGTTGATTGTATTTTTCGGTTTCAATGCCCCAGTTTGTCGTGTCTTGTTTGATCTTTGTCGTGTCTTTGTCTCAGTTTGTCGTGTCTTGTTTGATCTTTGTCGTGTCTTTGTCTCAGTTTGTCGTGTCTTTATCTCAATATGTCGTGTCTTTGTCGTTTTAAATTGTCTTGTTGTTGCGTTTACTCGTTAGGTCTGTTATATTGTACTCTTTCATTCGCTACGGCATTGGATATTAGGATACGAACGTATGGTAGTCGTTGTACTTCATAACCTATTTGGAATCAATTTTACCCGTTTTGGTTCCAATCTTTTGTCATTAAATTTAGCACTTTGTTCGCAGGGGTATTGGTTCCCCTGAAAGTAGCACCCTGCAACTTTCTTTGTACGGTCCTTGATACCAAGCCCTTGTTTTCCGGATGTGGCCTTGTCACGAAAATGCGATCAAGAATATTTATCCCAATCTTCCACACCCAACTCTATTTTGAAAAAAATGACAAAAATAAAATAAAATAAAAAATCATGTCGAAAAGCTTGGTTTATTATTTTATCTTTTTAATTTCGATAAGAATTTGATTTGATACTTTAAAACACGTTCAAGGACTAATACCAATGCACCTACTCCCTTAAACACTTCAACCGACAAGGCCATACCCACCCCATTCTTAATCCAACATGACATTCATTGAGAATAAGCAACGTTCGAGAAAGACATGAGACTCTTTAAAACTCAATAGAAGTTATGACATCAAACCACAATTACAATGCTAATTAACTAAATGTGCATTCTAAACTATAATTTTGTAAAATGCTATAATACATCCGAGATATGAATACAATGGAGTTTTCATAAAAAGATTATCATATGCACAACATCTTAAGAGCAGTCTAATACCGGTGACCAATAGTTTGAATAGCATGATCGTTAATCAAGCCAAATTATTCCAAAACGAACAATCACCAAATGATAAAAAAGAACAATCACCACATGAACTGAGCCAATTGTTTCCAAAACCAACCAAATTAACTAAAGCTCACAAATGATGCCTTCCATCAAATGAACATTCATTCAATAATAAAAACAGAACAGTCACCAATCGATTTGAGTCAAATGATTCCAATTTACATGAAATTAACTGAAGCTCACAACATTGTCTCAATAATAACCCAGAATAATCACCAATTGAACTTTCTCAAATGATTCCAATTTACATGAAATTAACTGAAGCTCACAAAATTGTCTCAATAATAAAACAAAACTATCACCAAATGAACTTTCTCAAACCATTACTCTGAATTCACCAAATTAACTGATGCAAATGAAAATGGCTCAATAGTTAAAAAGGATCAAATGAACATTACATCAAATGAACATTCCATCAAAAATAAAAAAGAACAATCACCAAATGCAAACTACGATTGGTTCAAAAAGCTGTTAAAATTTTTTTGGATCAGCTCCAAAACATACAAGACTATGATTTGGTCACAGAATCGACAATGTAAACATTCCAATTGTTTGTCGAAAGTAGGTTCATCAAAAAATAATCAAGTTCACGAAAAAAGAGTTCATAAACTATTTTTATAGATTCCCTGCCAGTTTCATCCTTGCAAACTCCGCTTTTGCTTCGTAAGGCAATGAGAAGAATAACTCTAGATCCTCCGTATTCTTCACCAAAAGCTTCGAAACTAATAGTTTCTCTTGCAAGCTTAGCCCTTGAAGAGTACCAACAATTCCAAAAACTTCCTTCCTGGCGTTAGAAATGTCATACTCGTAACCAATGCGTTTGGCTATTTCCCCCTAGCCTCACGTCGAGTGTTCGACAATAAGTGCCAAGGAGATCAACAAGAGGATCTTGGACTCACGATTTCCTTTTCTTGCCGAGCTCTTCTTTGTGGATTGAGAATTTCGGGAGTATTTTGGTGACAAACAGACATCGTCTCGGTTTCATCATTACACTCCTCGAATAGATTTTTAAATTGATTGGTGGGCTCTTCGTGCGGAGTTGACATACCATTCAATACGTGATTGATCGCTTCGGTGAAGCCTTCGCATGTTCTCCGTTGCCTATCTTTCCCAAAAATATTAACCCAATCGGAGTAATATGGCCAAGACTTAAATCTCATAAGACGGGCATTTGCATCAACCTATGGATAGAAAAATCCAAAACCATGTAATTTTAATTGAGTAAATATTTGAAAAAAGTGCAGGAATCGTGAAGAAATCATTACCTTAACATAGTCAGCCCATGCCTCGTCATTACACTCAATCATTTTAGTTGTGTCATTCCAACCTATACCACTACGTGATAACATTGAGACGAGGCTACCATAATCCTTCTTCCACACATGGATTTTTGAGTTAATGTGCGGCATCCCTTTAAGATGTCAAAGCGTAACCTTCGCCATTTCTTGTTCCAAAGCTTGTAAATACCCTATCTTAAACCCATTTTCGGACTTCCACCCAAGACAAACTATCTCCTTCAACGCCGCAACTAATACCTCTTCTTCTCGTCGGCTCCAACTTCTTCTACCCTTGTCATTCCTCTTACGCGAACCTTTTGAAGCTTTGAAATTTGATCCCTCCATTAAATTCTATTATTAGCAGACAAGCAACAAAACATCAAAAACCAAGAAATAAAAATCGTTCACATACAACAGATTAGTATATAGCCTAGAAGTGTTTAACAAATGTTCTCATACAACAGATTAATATAAATGAAGATTCCATATATAAGACAACCCAAATAAGCAAGTAAAATTCCAACCAAAAAGCTGATGTATGTAGTATATGAATTATCCCAAATCTCACATTAAAAACTGAAGTCAATACAAGTGCCATTAAATGAAACAACCAAATTAACTCGAATAGATTGTTCATTGTTAAGCTATTTAATAACTACAACAAACAAGCATCAGTCATTAAAAAAGTACATAACCAATTTAAATCTAGTAAAGTCTAACTTATCCTCTCCACTCATTGTACATCGAATTAGCTAAATTATCTCTCCAATTATTCCACGCTTGGGATGACTCTACAAAGTGTCAATAAATTCCACGTTATCCTCTTCATCGCCGTCATCCTCTTCATCGCTTAACTCCTCTTCCATTGGATCAATGGGCAACTCTCGGATAAAGTTATGAAGTAGAGCGCATGCCATTATCATCCTGTTTTGGATCTTTATATCATAGAAAGTTTGACTACGAAGAATGGCCCATCTTTTTTCAAAAGACCAAATGACCGCCGATAACATTCCGAGCTTTGGAGTGGTTCATATTGAAAAATTCATGAGAATTCGTGGAATTGCGGTTCCCCCAGTCATTCAAATGGTACCTAACTCCTTTGTATGGAGTGAGAAATCCTTCCCCATTCGTGTAACCGTTGTCACATAGATAAAAGTTACTGTCATCGTATTGTGATTAATTTTACATGGGAAAAAATGATCGATGTAAGTGAAATTCAACGACATAAGGTCAAATCTAATTGGAAAGAGTTTATTCTTTATTTACGATACCTTGGGGGACTTTCAAACCATTTGGCCTAGTAGTGACCGCATCCCGTAAAATTCTACAATCTGCAGCGGAACCTTCCAACCACTTAAAACATAAATGAAATTCATGTTTATATCACGTACACCCAAGACATTTACGCCACGTCGCCTTTCTTTCTTGTTCTATATCTCGCCTTATCTCGATTCAGACACCGTAACTTTGATGTAAGTACCATCTAAAGCTCTAGACAACCCTATACGATCAATAGATTAAGTCATACTCAATGATTTACAAAAATTTTAGTCATATTTTAAAATTAGTAATAAATAACAATGACATTTACCTTAAACCATTTCCATCTTGGATTGGTGCAATTGTCCTCAATGGCTTGGGACTTACTAGGAGCGACTATGTAACCTCAAAACGAGTTTAAAACATCATGGAAGTGCTACTCATTTGTTTGACTAGGATCTCTTGAAATCAAAATGCACCACCCGATTTTTCTTATGGTGGGCAAGAACGAGAAAAGAAATAATGCTACCTTTTCAGAATGGATACATATCTAGAATCTACCAACCCCCAACATGTTTTAACAAGTAACACAATCTAGCAAATGCATCACGTGTCATCCTCAAGTTGTCTAGACAGTCTACATCGTTAAGTGCAATCAAGTCATTCAAATGTTCGACTTGTTTAGGTATCCTATCTATCATGCGATATTTAGGTCCTTTAGGTCCTACGTTGCGATTTGATAGCCGTTTTCTTGCTCGCATGCGAATAATCCTCACAAACATATTCAATACAAAGAAATTTTCTACCATAATCTCTTCAACTAACAGAAATATCTCAACCCTTCTCCTCGAAATTTCAGCCATTTTTCAAAGTACTGCAATGTGAATTTACAAATGTCATTTGCAATTGATTATTTGTATGACTGTAATCAAACACAACATACATACAATAAGCTGACATTTAGCCCCAAAAAAATAAGAAAAAACCAATATGATAGGGATGTTCGTCCAACACAGTAATCCGAAGCAAAATAATACATTAATGTAATAGCCCCAAAAAATACATATCAAACAAGTTCTGGAAAGGCATTTGCAATGTGTTTCAGAAGCTAGTTTGCAATTACGATAATTACGGGAACACATTAATGTAATCCAAGCAAAATAATCCTACAAAAATTCATCTTATGAAATATATAACATAGAAAACAAAGCTAAAATAAGCCGAATAAGCTGGTTGTTGCACACGAATTTTTTTCAAGATTTCAAGCCCTAACCTCGGATTTTCTCGTACACACTTTCACACCGAAAGACTGCAAAATCGGGAAAAAAATGGAGTCAAAGCAAAAAACGTATCCCAGAAAATATATGGAGATCGATTTTTGACAAACTCACCGTATGGAGATCGATTCTGTTCCGGCTGCGCGCTAGGGTTCCGAGCTCAGAGCTTTCTCTTTGAAAAGATGAATTTGATTTTTGTAGGTGTGGGATTAAAGATGAAAGACGTACGAATAGGTAGATAACAAAAGAGAAAAGAGGGTAGTTCTGTAATAACACATCGTGAGATAAAATGTGATATTCTGTATCCCACCTCTATGGTGGGATCTGTTATCAAGAAATGAGAGTGATATATTAACGGGCCAGACACAATTCCAGGGCTTTTCCAAAATGAACCAAACAAGATAATAGGCTTGAAATATTAAAAAAAGGTGTGATATCCCCCCTATTAACCCCAACCAAACGAGGCCTTAGTGAACAAACTGTAGCTTGACTTGGTTTAGTCTCCCACCATCTTGATATGTTGTACCAAAATTACAACTGCCATTTTTCATCCATTCACTTGCTCCTAATACAAATTTATCCACCACAACAAAGTTCCATTAACTGACCCTTACATCAAGCTTCTTGGTTGTTCCGCCACTAAGTCGAATTCTTGTTCTTTCACATCTTTCTAGATTTATGTTTTATCTTATTTAATTTTACATCACAAACAGTGCTGAAAACAAACCACACTACTTAATACTCGATTTGATATTAATCATTAAAAGCTCGTTTAATCTCAGTTCGTTAACATAACGATTAACGAACCATGTTTAAACACATTTTTATGTACGATAAAATGTAAAGCTCGGTTCGAACTCGACTCGATTAGTAAAAAAAATATATATGTAAATAAAAATATCCAGCTACTCAAGCTCGATTCGTGTTCTATGTTTAGTTCTACTCGATTCGTTCACACCCCTAATTACAAACACAAGCTAATTGACAAGCTTAAACAATTATGTTCAGTTCTAGTTGATTCGCTTACATCCCTAATTACGAATACGCACTACGTTAATAATTTCCCACTAGCTACGTTATGTTGCTACATTACGACGAATTTCTCCTAGCCAATTTAAATGCTACCACAATAGAGTGATTTTATAGCAAGTAAAAGGGAGCCTTTTGCTCTCTGGAACATGAGGTAGGCAAGATTGCTTCAGTGGAAAAGAAGGGTATTGAAAAGTTAGTTGGGTAAGAAGCTACAACCTTCAATTGGTTCAACTGACTATTTTGCCCTCTTTTTTTTCCTTGTTTGAGGGGGACTTTCTTTCCTGCTTTAACCCTAGGACTTCCACGGCAATTTGTCTCAAAAGGTATTTGTTATGTCAAGCTGATGACTAGGGTATTAGCATAGCACAGAGTAGCCTCAGCATTCTTGTGCAACTATTAATAATGAACCCCACAAACTACTCAAGCATGCAAAATGCCAAAAGGCATTGGTGCATAATGACAATCCCCCCTATAGGAGTTGTTTGACAAGAAGTTTTACTTGTATTCTAACTTCCATTGCTATTTAACTTTGCAAGATAATCTTATTGAGATAGATCTACGTTTACTCTTAAGAGTGAAATGGTTGTAATGAGGTTGCATTTGGATGGGAGATTTTGGTTTTGGGGAGAAGATTTTCAAATGACTCCATCTATGATAAATTTGAAATCCTCTAAAATGACTCCAAAAATAAAAACCAATAATTTGAAATCTTAATATAAAATGACTTCATCCAAACAACATCAAGTCCATTTCGATGGAAGAATTTGAGTTATGGATTTCAAATCCATAATAAGAAATCATTTTCCATTTGGACTGATGGATTTGGAGTTAAGGATTTCAAATCCAAAAAATAACAAATTCATTGAGATTGTTTGAATGGAGTAATTCTATAATGAATTTCAAATCCTTGGAAGCTATTTTTGGAGTTATTTTGGAGGATTTCAAATCCGTCTTAGATTGAGTCATTTGAAATCATTTTCCCAAATCCAAATCCTCTCATTCAAATGCAACCTGAGGTTGTTTGGATAGGGTCATTTTATAATGAATTTCAAATCATTTGAAGCTATTTTTGGAGTCATTTTGGAGGATTTCAAATCCTTAGAGTCATTTGAAATCTTTCCCTAAATCTTCTCCCCAAATCCAAATCCTCTCATCTAAATGCAACCTCGATGAATTTGTTATTATGGATTTGAAATTCATAGCTTCAAATCCATCAATTCATATGGAACCTCAAAGGTTTTTAAATATCACCGAGGAATGTTAAGTTAGAACACACAACTACCCAAGGAGTATATATAATATTGTTCAAATATGGTTTCACTTCTTACATCTTCAACTCTTTCAAAATCTTTCCTAATTTAAAAAGAAAATCAAATAAATTAATTTGACTTTTGATGAAAAACAATCATGGGTCGGCCTCTATTAGGTCGACTTTTCGATGGCAGACTTTGTTTTCTATTTACTTATTGCTCTTCCAATTTTTTTTTTTAACAAAAACGTAACATATTCTTATTGATTGATTATGGGCTTTTTCGGGTGAAATTTGATACCAAATGGGAGTAAATGCATAGGAAATATTATATTGAAAGGGCTTAGGTGATAGAGACTAGATCACTTATTTTACATTCATATTCAACTATATTAGATGAATGACATATGTACAATTATGACATCATATTATAACGTGACATGGCATTCCTTCAAAACAATAAAATAAGAAGTCAAATAGGAATGTCTAGGTGACAGGCTAATAGACTTATCTTAATCTGAAAATCAACTTTTCTTACAAGCAAATTATTTTCATACTATGTTTGGTTGTGAGCTTTTAGTAAACATTAAGGAATATTTTCATGAGTTCAAATGATAGTATTTGTACTTTGTTTTTCCTTTTTTTCTCGCTTTTTCTCACCAGAGTCCAAGTCCAAGGTATGTTTGGGCAATTCCAACATAACTATGAAAATCCAACCCATTTCCTCATTGACTTCCAAAATCAGTATCCCAAAAAAAACGTCTACTCACATAATTTAGGTTTTATTAGAATTTAGGTTTTTTTTTCACAATTGCAGTTTCCAGGATTCAATTCTAAGCATTCAAACAAAAACTAGGAAGCTTGGTTTATGTTTCACATAATTTTTTTGAGAGGGAATGCAATTGCGTTCATATTGAAGGGTTTAGATTTGACAAAATAGAGTTTTTCTTATTTATTTTTTTAGAGTCCTGTATGCCGTCATAGTTAGTGGTGTCAATTTGGGTTGGGTCCGGGTTCGTGGGTCCAGGTCCGGGTCCGCAGGTTCGCGTGTCAGAAATAGTCGACCCGGACCCCACCTGTTTAATTATTCGTGTCAGAATATTGAACCCGGACCCGACCTGCTTATTTCACAAGTAATCCGGACCCGACCCGCTTAACCCCTATAATAAAATTATTTTAATATATATTTAATAATTTTAAATGAATAAATTTATTTTTTTTCAAAATCAATCACTATCATACACTATTCGGTTAATAAACAATATTACAATTCACAACATGCAAAAAAAAAATAACGTAACTGCATAAATAGCATAACATACTAATCATATTTTGAGGACAATATTCAAAAAGGCATGCATAATAATAACAAATACATAATTAAGGAGGTTTTTATCATTTGAGTTTTAAAGATATGTCTTGTTTGTTGTTTTTTCTTACAATTAGTTATTTACTTATTTTTTTTTAAATTCACAAACGGGTTAGACGGGTTAAACGGGTCATAGTAGGTTGATCCGAACCCGACCTGTTTAATTGGCAGGTTAGTCGGGTCCGACCCAATTTCAACCCGGACCCACGAAGCCTGAACCCATACCCATTAATTTCGTGTTAGGTTCGTGTCGGGTTTGCGTGTCGGGTCCTAAATTGACACCTCTAGTCATAGTGTGTGAAAAGCAAATAGCTCAAATTGATTTTTAAAGATCTTAAATCCGTATAATTGACATGGTCAATATGATTGGGGAAATGCAAAGGTCTTGTATGGTTATGTTACAAGTGTCCATTTCCATTTTCCAACTATTAATATAATGAAATCATGTTTTTTACAAAAAAAAATCCCATTTCAAACCATCATTTTCACTTCCCATTTTACACAACATCATCTCAAACTTATAATTTCAATTATCAATCTTATACACTATCACATATCAATTATCAATCATTATTCTCATTTTTTCATCAAATTATTGGGACCCAACACTACCAATTATATCTACTTAAAGTGTTATTATTTTTAAAGTATATATCTAATGGGATCCACCACCTACAATCTTATAATTATAATATTATTATATATTCAATTTAAACTATTGAAATTAGATCCACCACTATTAACTTTTCAGATTATTATATACATAAAAAATTACTTCAAAAATACTTAACCAAACATATTTCATTTCCAAACCTATATAAAGTCTAATTTCATTAAATCATCCAAACATAATTCCAATTTTCGTACAAAAATCAATAAAATTTCAAAACTCATTTTTCAACACTAGAAACTGAAAATTGACTCAAGAACTATAACCATACAAAAGCCAAAATATTTAAAGTGTGGGGAAGGCAAAAGCTGCAGAACACACGCCAGTCTAGAACACACGCCAGTCTATAATTAAATATTGACATGGACCAAATACGGTTTTCTACAATACCCAGTACTGCTATAGTTACTTCAAAAATATGGAAAGTGACCACTAAGTTCAAAAAATGCATGAATCAAACTGGCAAAAGGAGCAATGCTTAACAATGCACGTTACTGCATAAATTAGTACTATCATAGAACACACTCTAACTAATTAATCTATAAAGGAAGTCAAACTACAGCCACGGAAACAAAACATTGGCAAAGGCAATTTTCGCATAGATGTATATATTGAAATGAAATTAAATATACAAGGGGAATATTACTAACCCGGCAGGCCGGTATGCCCTCCAAGTGGCAGCACACCAAGATTTCAAACTTCCCTCTCCCACCAGCTATCTACATGAACAGTACAAACAGAAAGAGTCAAAAATCCATCACATTATTTTATCATTTCTTCTACCAACTGAAGATGATTTCTCCAAGTAACTAAAAACCCTAAAGAAACACCAGGTCATGCAAAACGCAATGAATGAGGAACTACTCAATAAACTGCAAATCCATGGATGGTGCTTCATCAGGGTTACTTCCAGCAGGCACATTGCTGGAATCATTAATCAAAACCTCGAATGAAGTTACATCAATGGAAAATGTCTCTTTTGTGCAGATTAAAAATATTTCAAAACTGATGAGAAGAATCAGAGTTCTTTCTTCATTGTTTGAAGAGATCCAAGAAACAGATAAACCACTTCCACCATCTTCAATCTTGTGCCTGACCGAACTCTTCACGGTTATTCGAAGAGCAAAGAGTTTGATCGAGAGTTGCAGAGAAGGTAGCCTCCTCTGGAATCTCATGCAAACAGAATATGTCTCAAATCAATTTTATGCAGTAGTAAAAGAGATGGCCAGAGCACTCGATATTTTACCTTTGAGCTTGCTCAATTTAACAGCAGATACCAAAGAGCAAATCGAACTTCTACACAAGCAAGCAAAAAGATCCCAATTATTCATTGATCATAAGGAGATTCAAAGAAGGGACGAGCTTGTAAATCTGATGGCTGTCAACAATGAAAAGAATAGAAAAAATAAAGGCTTCATTGATTTCAGAAGAATCAGAGATATTTTGAGCATCACTGGTCTCAGAAGCCCATCCGAATTTGAACAAGAGATTTCAAAACTGGAGGCTGAAGCTGAGAAGCAAGCAGGCACAGGTGGGCTTATAGTGGTTTCCAATATTAACAATCTCATATCATTGGTTTCACTATCAAAAACCACAATTTTCACTGAATTAGATAAACATCCGAAAACTTACGAGGATCTAACGGAGCGCAGAATGCCAATGAACACTCTCCATGATCACTCTTTCTCTCATTTCAACGTACCAGATGAATTCCGTTGCCCAATTTCACTAGACTTGATGAAAGAACCTGTCATTGTAGCGTCAGGACATACTTATGACAGGAATTCAATAGCCCAGTGGATAAATACAGGGCATCACACGTGCCCGAAAAGTGGGCAACGGCTGATTCACATGGCTCTCGTGCCAAACTACGCGTTGAAAAGCTTGATACACCAATGGCGCCACGAGAATAACATCCCGATTACGGAATCTACTAGAACCACTATCAAAAGGCAATCTGGCGAGACTGCGATCGACCATATTTCTACAACTAAAGCAGCCGTTGACGCTGTAAAAGTGACGGCTGAGTTTTTAGTGGGGAAACTAGCAACAGGATCACCAGATATCCAAAGACAGGCAGCATACGAGCTTCGTTTGCTCGCAAAAACCGGAATGGACAATCGCAGAATAATAGCCGAGGCAGGAGCTATTCCGTTTCTGTCAACTCTGCTAGGCTCAACCGATGCGAGAATCCAGGAAAATGCGGTCACCGCTTACTTAACCTATCCATATATGAGAACAACAAGATTCTAATCACGGCTGCCGGTGCAATCGACAACATTGTAGACGTTCTACGATCTGGACTAACAATGGAGGCAAAAGAAAATGCAGCAGCAGCAATCTTCAGCCTGTCCTTGATAGATGACTACAAGATAATTATCGGTTCTCATCCGAGAGCTGTTCCAGCTCTGGTGGGGCTTCTTGAAAAAGGAACCACGGCTGGTAAAAGGGATGCTGCGACAGCGCTCTTCAACCTTGCTGTTATTAACGTTAATAGAGCAAAGGTCGTACTGGCAGGAGCAGTTCCTTTGCTTATTGGCCTGTTGACAGATGCTAAGGCGGGGATCACTGATGATGCCTTAGCAATGCTTGCCCTTCTGTTGGGATGTCATGAAGGACTTGAAGCCATAAAGAAGAGCAGGGTTCTTGTAACCCTTCTTATTGATCTATTGAGATTCGGATCGTCCAAGGGAAAGGAGAATTCAATTACGCTACTCCTGGGGCTGTGTAAGGACGGGGGAGAGGAAGTTGCGAGGAGATTGTTGATGAATCCACGCAGCATTCCGTCTCTACAAAGCTTGGCCGTTGATGGATCACTTAAAGCTCGATTTAAAAAAGCAGATGCTCTGCTTAGAATACTCAACAGATGCTGCTCTTAAACCACAAATCATGTTGGATGACACAAAATGTTAAGTTGATTGCTAAGAGAATATGTAAGTTATAGGAAACGTCCATTTGATATAGCAATATACCACGACAAAATAACATCCTCTCCAATAGTGTGGAAAATACTAGCTTGAGAGAAAAGATGTATATTATATAACAGTAAAAGTTTCCAGTTGCTTGTATCTATATGGCACAAACTGCTAATGATGATAAGTGACACAATATAAAGACCACTAAGTGAAGCACTTGTCGGATGATATAATGAAACTATTCTAAAATGCCCTGCATTAGATTGTGGTTATACCGGAAAATGTACAATGGCCAAGCTGTCTGAACTCCGATGTATCTCCGACCGAACTCCACTAGTAACACCGAGCACTGCCAAGTGGGGGGGAGGGTTTTTCCGGCGTACCCTCTCCGACGCTCAAGTCAGATATCAATTCAAAGGGGATACAAAATAGCTCAAGTATAGTGTAGTTGAATAAAAATGCATTAACCTTACTCATACCTGATGAATGCCTATTTATAAGGTTTACCGTTAGGGTTTCCGCCTTTTCAGGAAACGGTTAAGGAGAATCTGTCAGATGTTTGTTACAAAATCTTATCTAGATCTGATCATTTTAGGTTAAGCTTACAAATACCGAGCTTAAATATCAATCCCGAGCACCCTCAATCTTCTAGAAATTGGGCCTTAAAAAGTGAACCTCAATGGGAGAAGTTGGACTCGATTGCTAGAGCCCATTCTCAGCTCGGCCTATTCCATGCCGAATCAACCGGCCCCCCACTATAAAGAAATGTGCGTAGGAAAAGCTTGGTTAGTGTTCCCCTAATCACGAGGCCGACTCGTAAAAACCGAGCTGTCCAATATACATTGATTTCTAAATACCGAACTTCGCGCTCTATCGTTTGCAATTCCCCTCTTCGAGATCCGTGCGTTGTCATCATTACCCTATTGATGGGACGTCGTCCCATCGCCTTAACGATCCTTAGCGCCGATTTTCCCTTTCATCGACGGCTAAGATTCATCGCCCCTGTGATTTTGCGCGCGGTCTCTTCTCCTATATAAAGGGCTCACCATTTCATTTCTCACTTTTGCAAATTTCTCTCCTCGAACGATTTAGGCAAACCCTCCAACGTCCCTCCGGCGATTCAAAGACTCCACTCCAGCGTGTAAATTTTCTTCCTCCTTCTCTTCTACTTAGGTACTCTCCCAAAATTTCTATTTTTATTCTCCCATTTCTATCTTCTTTCTCTGTTTTTCTTATTTTGTATAATAGTATGTCTTCCCCTCAGAATCTTTCTTCATGGTACCTCAACGGATCCCGAAATAAGTCGTTTCGGCTTGGGGTCGATGATCTAGAACTTTCTTTTGAAAATGACGCCCTCTCGCTTCACACCATACCGGGACTCTTCCTCAAATCTCTCATGAGCTCGAGCTCTCTTTCGATGATAGTTATTCCAATATAGAAATAAGGTCATCGATCCCGACCTCCCATGTAGATAGTAGTTTCAAGAGTTTCAATGCTGCCATGTTTGCTAGGAATTTAAAATATCTTTGTAAAAATATAAGTATTCCTTCAACTTTTAAATTAGCTCTTCCCAGCTCTTACGATAGGTCGAACCGACCTCCCCTGGGTTTTTAAATTTTTTTCTCCGGGGCAGATTGATGGTGGACTTTGTTCTATCCATCCTCTTACGATCGAACTCTCCACCCTATATCAAATCCCTTTGAACCAGCTTTTCTCCCAACTCTTTTTCGACTTATGACCGTCATGGTTGCCAAATTTCTCGAAATTGAACCAACCGAGCTCTTTCACTCTCTATTTCAAATAAAGGTCTCTACTACACGTGGCCTCTTCTATCTCTCCTCCCGAGGCGATGCACGATTCCTGGGAAATATCCTACTTCCAATAAATTTTGGAAGGACCGCTTATTTCTTTTCTCTCGTCTCCCGAGCACGGCCCTTTCCTACCCAGTGGGTTTGGGAAGTTCTCCTCAAAGAAAAGTAAATATTAGGAGGCGAAATCCCGATCTCCAAGTTCTCATAGATCGGTTAAATAAGCAAGAGTATGATCTTTCACGACTCGCTCTTGTCTCCGCTCTATTATGGCATTTCAAATTAAGCCATACCGCTAAGCTCGAGGAAGACCTCGGTATTCATCTTTTTGCAAGTACTATTTCCATTTCTGTTTTCTTTTTTTGTTTTACTAACTCTTATCACTTCTTTACGCACCACCCTTATGGAAAAAGGCTCACGGAAGAAAAGGAGGTGCTCGGTTAAGGAACATCTCAATGAGCCGAGCTCCTTCTCGAGGAACCTCTTCCCAATCTCTTCCTTCAACAACCCCTGGTCAACCTATCGCGGACCAGGCCCCTAAATCCCCGGGACTATTCGTCCCGACTCGCTCAGGATGTCATCAAAGAATTCACCGATCCGGCCATAACCCGCTCCCGAAGAAACGCTAACCTCTGGATTGATTCTTCCGGAAGAAGTCCAAAATCTTAGACTCGGGAGACGCTACTACTCCCAATCAAACTTTTTTCCTCCAAACTCTGTTATGGAGAATTATAATCCTCGCACAAGGGTGAATTTCTGCAGGCCCGCCCGGCCTGGGAACGCGCGCCCCGCAGCAAGCCTCCGTCTCCGAGTGGTGGATAGCTTTAGCACTTGACTTCTCCAAGGTAATCATTTTACTTTTTCATATTCCCTGTTGCATTATTTCATACCTTTACTTATGTTTGTTTTCCATTCTTATCTTGTAGCCTTACTCCGTCTCTCTCGAGATAATTGCCGAGGTCGCGTGGGCTTTGCGATCCCCATCGGTTAATGAGCGCAATGATCTTCGGCCCAAGTATCAAGCTCAAAGAGAGGGATGCTAAGATGATCAAGATTTTGGATAAGGGCAAAGTCGAACTTGATGAGCACAAAGCCGCCCGGCTCGGAAGGATGAAGAAATAGAGCTCTCAAGGCCGAGCTCGCGAAATTTGAACTTCGATCTACTCGTAAGATAGCTGAAGCTCGAGAAAGAAAGTGTGCCCGAACCGGTGTTAGAAATTTCTCCAATCACCAGAGTCTTTGTGCTCTCGGTTCAAAAGTGCTCGGGAGGTGGCTAAACAAAGCTTTCTAAGCTCAGAAGAGTTTCTTGACGCCGTCTCTCGATGGAGCTCTCCAATATTTCCACTTAGCACTTCGACCAGCCGAAGCCCAAGGTCCGGGAGAAGGGCTTTACCGAGAAGTTCGACCGACGCAAGGCCTTAACCTTGCCACCGACCCGAAGGATATAAACCCTCGAGGCAAACCAAGGTCAATCACGAGCTCCCCGCCGACTTCCTCAATCATATCCTCTCCTTCAAAGCCAAAAAGCTTTCATCTTTGGCTCCTTAGCTCTTCCTCCCTCAGGAGTTGATTCTCTCTTGCACATCGGGGCGATGGAGATATCGAAATCCTCGGACGAGGCTCCCCTTAACAGTAGCGGATTACGGCAGAAGGATACCCCCCTTCTTAGCTTTTGTAACTATAATTTGGCCTCTTTAATTCTATGTACTTCATCTTTTATGTTTAATGAACTTCTCCTTTAATCGAGTTCTTTTCCTTTATTGCTTTCTATCTTCAATTTCTCAAGGCTCGAATTTTGAGCTCTCAAGTATTTTTAGCTTCAAGTCACCTCAGGGGACCATGCTAAAAATACTTGGATAAATTTTCAATCCTTCAAGCTCGGTGAGCTACAGGTATTTTTAGCTTCAAGTCACCTCGGGGACCATGCTAAAAATACTTGGATAAATTTTCAATCTTTGAAGCTCGGTGAGCTCTACAGGTATTTTTAGCTTGAGTCAAGTCACCTCGGGGACCATGCTAAAAATACTTGGATAAATTTTCAATCTTTCGAAGCTCGAAGTGAGCTCTAGGTATTTTTAGCTTCAAGTCACCTCGGGGACCATGCTAAAAATACTTATGGGTATCCACCCCTCCAAGGCTCCGACTCGACCATTTCCATGATCAAGCCCGAGTTACTCGGTTTTAGTTCTCGGGTATCCACCCTTTAGATCATTTATTTATTTATTTTCAAGCTAAGGGTGTTAAATCGAGATTTTGCTATATTCACACGGTTTTAGTCGATAAAGCGCAAACTCTTTCATTCATTCTTTTCTTCATTACATCAAGATAAAAATGTAAACTTTTGTAGACATCATGGGTCCATTACCGAACTTCCTTTTTCTTAAGAGTAGTACTTCTTCAGGTTAACAATGTTCCATGCTCGGGTATTTTTCTTTCCATCTAACTCCTCCAATTCGTAGAAGAGCACCACAAGCCCGGCCCGATGCAGATTTACTCGAGAGGTCCCTCCCAATTAGCTTCGATTTTCCTCGATTTTTCGTAGATCCGCCTTCCTCAACACTAAGTCCCCCACTGAAACTCCTCTTGTTCACTTTTTGTTGTAATTCAGCTCGGACTCGACTTCTTGCCCGTTCCATCCGTAAAAATGCCATTTCTCGCTTTTCATTAATCATATCCGAGACTCACGAGTTCTCATTTCATTCTCGATTTTCCTCATAATTCAATACGGTGGGTTTTATCCGATCTCATTTGCATGATCGCATCCATTCCGTATACCGGACTAAAGGGTGTTTCGCTTTGTTGCTTTTTTTTTTGGATTCGTCTATACGCCCATAGTCGAGCTCAACTCTCGACCCAAGCCCCCTAGGACTTCTCCAACCGAGCCTTCAACCTCTTGGACCAAAAGTGCATTCATAACCTCTACCCGCCCGTTCGCTGCGGGTGGGCCACCGAGGTGAAGTTCTACTTAATCTTCATTTCTTACACCATTCCCGAATCCTCGCTCCGTTGAATGCGTTCCATTATCTCGAAACAATCACTCGAGGTATCCCAAACCCGCACACTATATTCTCGCAAATAAACTTCATAACCACATCTCGGTTATTTTAGCCAATGGTTCAAACTTTCTACCCATTTGCTAAAGTAATCTATCGCCACTATCAAGAATTTCCTTTGTCCGAGTAGGAGGAAAGGTCCCACAATATCAATTCCCATCTAGCGAACAGCAAGCCGAGCTCATGGTCATGAGTTCCTCACCGGTGGCCTATGTATGAAAAGCGCATGCACGACATTTTCCACATTTGTTTCACCATCGATTCGCGATCTCTTCTTAAGCTCGGCCAAAAATATCCGGCCTTAGTACTTTATTTGCCAAAGTCCCGGCTCCCATGTGATTTCCACAACATCCCTCATGTACTTCTTTTTCAAAACATACTCTCCTTCCTCAGAACTTACACATCTCAAAAGCGGGCACTAAACCCTTCTTCAGACAAAGAATTCTCCCAAGATACAAAAACGTCGCTCGTATTTTTACCCGAGCCGCTTCTTTCTATCTTTCGGTAAAATCCCCTCTTTCGGATATGCTAGGATTGGCACTCTCCAATCCTCATTCTCCTCCATCTCTCCAATCTCCAAACTTAGAACCGTATCCCGGTCTACCAACAGAGTAATATTCCTATCGTAACCCCTACCGAACTTGCAATCTTAGATAGAAATCGGCTTTTGCATTTTCTTCCCTCGGTATATGGGTCGACCTCAATTTCTTTCAGACTTCTTTTTCTAGGATCTTATATTTCTCCACATAATTCTTCATCCTCTCTTCCGAATCTCGAACTCCTCTTATCTGTTTGTATACCAATTGGGAATCTATATGTATGAGCACCTTAGATGCTCCCATACTTGTGCCATATTGATTCCTCGCAGAAAAGCCTCGACTCCGCCTCATTATTGGACAACTTGAAATCCGATCTCACCGCAAAGCTACTCTCTACCCCCTCAGATCGATCAATACAATACCTACTCGCATCCCATGCTTCCCACGGATCCGTCCACGAATAATACCCATGTTCTCTCCTCGGGCACATCCTTCGTTAATTCTCGCACGAAATCCGCTAAGGCCTGGGCTTTAATGGCGGTCGGCTCTGGAACTCCACATCATATTCGCTCAATTCAATAGCCCACTTCACCAGCCTCCCGAGACCGGGTTTGTTTATCATCGACCTTCAGCGGTAAGTTTGTGCGCACAATTACTTTATGTGACAAAAATATGGTCTCAATCTCCTCATTTGTTATCATTAGGGCTAAATCGGCTTTCTCAATCTCGCGTACTTTACCTCGGCGTTTCTCAACACTTGCTCACATAATACACCGCCATCCGCACCGAGTTCTCTTCCCTTATCAATACCGTACTAACCCCGCTCTCCTACCGAAATGTAAAGATACAATGGCTCCCTGGTATCGGTTTTGTCAAGATCTTGATAACTCGGCCAAATAATCTTTCAATTCCTTAAACGCTTTTTGGCATTCTTCATCCCAAGCAAATTTTTCGCCTTCCTTAATACTCTAAAAAATGCAAGCTCCTCTCCGCCGACCTCGAAATGAATCGATTGAGGCCGCTTATCCTCCCGGTTAAACTCAGACATCCTTTTCATCCTGGGCTCGGCCCATCTCTCGTATAGCCCTCACCTTCTCCGGATTAGCTTCAATTCCTTTTTCTTACCATGTATCCTTAAACTTTCCCGATCTCACTCAAAAGCGCATTTCTTGGGGTTAAGCTTCATCCTATATCTCCTCAACGTATCGAATGTTTCGCTGGTCTTTCACATGGTCCACGGCTCTCGACTTTTAACCAACATATCATCGACATGACTTCCATATTTCTCCCGATCGACCACCAAACATCTTGTCCACCAATCTTTGATATGTTGCCCCAGCGTTTTTTTAGACAAAGGGCATCACAACATAGCAATAGGTGCAAAAGAGGTGGTGAAGCTCACCTCTCTTCGGTCTCTTCCGCAACCGACCGATGATAGCTGAGAGGCATCCATCATACTAAGCATCTCACTTCCCGAGGTAGAGTCCACCAATCGATCTATTCTCGGGAGTGGGTAATAGTCTTTAGGGCACGCCTGCTCAAATCCCTAAAGTCATGCACATCCTCCAATCGTCTTGAGTCTTCGGGACAAGACAGGTGTTAGATAACCATTCGGGAAACTCGAATTTCCCTAACGTGCCCGCCCTCGGATTCTGTACCTCCGCTCGAATGATCGCGTCCTTTTGGACCGAAGTTCCTCTTCTTCTTTGACAGGCTTATATGAAGGGTTTACGTTGAGTCGTGTTCGAATGCTCGGATCTATCCCATTAGATCGTTAGCCGACCGAGTGCAAACACATCGGCATTGTTTCTCAAGAACTCCACCAATTCTTCTTTAAGAGATCATCGCAAGTTCTTTCCTATCTTCGTAGCTTTACCCGCTCTCCGGTATCAAGTTACCCACATCAATTCTCATTTCGGCCGACATGCTCCACCGGATCCTCATCCAAACTTAATAATTTTTTCTTTCCCTTTCCCATCCTCATGAGCCTCTCTCTCTCGGCCATCCGAAGGCTCTCCACATACAACCTTCGCGCCATGTTGGCCGATCCTCTACTCCCACCTGGTCATCCACCGGGAATTTCATCTTTAGATGATATATGAAACCATGACTTGGAACGCATTCGAGATGGCCTCCCAATCATCACATTATACGACGAAGGGCATCTACTACCAAAAATCTCACCATCCTCGTTTTCCGAATGGCTCTTTACCAGGGATACGGCAAAGTAACCATCCCCAACAATTTGAATAGTTCCCCGCAAAGCCCACCAGGAAGTATCCACCCTTTCCGACTCCACCGCAAGTCCATTCGTTTATAACATTCATAAAAGAGTATATCATTTGAACTACCTCAGTATCTACAAATACCCTTTGCGACATCGTAATTCGCAATCGTTGCCGTAATGACAAGGGCATCACGTGTGGAGTCACAACGCCGCCGCTTATCCCGCGTCCAAATGAATGTTTGGACCCATCGTTTATTTGCTCAATCCTCATTTGTTCTTGAATTCTCTCAAAAGAGTCACGCTCGACGTAGCTCTTTCTATTTCTTCGAGAATCCCTCCAGGCGGACCCCAATAACCATCCGAATAACCCCCTCTGGCGGTGGAGGAGGAAGGTTCTTCTCTCGTCCGGCTTTTCTCGCTCGTGCCTCTGCTGGTAATTACCTTGCCCCCTCCGGTAATTACCCTTCGACCTCCTCTTATCCACATATACGAACTCCTTCAAGTGTCCGCTGGATCATTCTTTCGATTTCGTCTTTCAAGTGAGTACATTGTTCGTGGTGTGCCCATATTCATTGTGAAAACGACAAAACTCATTGCTCTCTTCTCCTTCCTCGGGAAACTCGAATATGTTCTTGGCCACCTCAAGTCGGGGTGTCTTTATTCTTGAAAACACCTCTCCTCGGGAAGCCACCAACGGAGTATACTTATCGAATCCAGCCTTCCTCCCGATACCTCCACCTTCGATTTCTTTTGAGATGTTTTCTCCTCCTTATCCTCCACCTTATCCCTTCTTTTACTTCCTTCTTCCTTCTTCATCCTCCAAAGCTTCCTCCAAATTAATGTATCTCTCCTTTTTTGCCAACAACTCATCGAAAGTTTTGGTGGCTCAATTACTAAGGACTCAAAAATTCTCCATCCCTCCCTGGGCCAATGCGTTCGTCAAGATTTTCGGGCTAGGCGAGGTACCTCCTTTCTTTTGTAAAACGCGTTGGATGTAGCTCTCACCCTTCTCCTCCTTCTCGCGATCTTGAATAGCGTCGACACAAAGGGGCTTTCGATCTTTCGCAACTAGTGAACGATGCATAAATACCTTTGAATTCATCGGAATT
Source organism: Rehmannia glutinosa (assembly GCA_016081115.2). Taxonomy (NCBI): domain Eukaryota; kingdom Viridiplantae; phylum Streptophyta; class Magnoliopsida; order Lamiales; family Orobanchaceae; genus Rehmannia; species Rehmannia glutinosa. Next base: position 28,870,730 of record CM071929.1, on the reverse strand, counting down.
CTTATAGAGTTCGGGAAGTTGGGAAAACCATTTCTTCTTGCCGACTTAGTGAGGGTTGTTGGGAACACCGCACATTACTCCATCGAGAACCTATGCAACAACGCCACATTTTCGAACCGCAAAGGTGATCCCACGGGTCGATCGTGTCGTCATATTCAAGCTCAAAGCTCTATAAGACATGCAACTCATCCGCCATCACCTCCTCCGTGAATGGTGTCCCTCTCCGCACCCAGGAACAAAGGCTCCGCGGTGTTCCCGCTTTACTCTCTGCGCACCTCCCTTACTTCCTCTCGGAGATCATTCATCCGCTCACGACCGGTCAGGGTCATCCGGAGTGGTATACTCCGTAGCCCGCGATGAGTGCTCCTCCTCCACCATCGGGCCCGCCCCCTCTGTCACCTCCCTCCTCGGGATTCTAGTCTCTGCACGCCCGGGGTGGTGGCGACAGGAGGTGGTGGTGGCACCCAATGGCTAAACCTCCGATCAAAGCTTTGCTCCACTGCATTAACAAAATTACCGGTTGCTCAAAAAACGTGGGTCCCAATACCCCGCCCCCACCGAGGATAATGGGACGAGCCACCCCGAGTCATTCCAGGATTTTCTGATGTGGATCCTCCGCCGGAGGTGGTGGAGGACGACACTCTCTCTTGAGTCCCCCCCCATCGACCCGGGAGTGCGGTTCAAATCCTCCGTCAAATTCCTCCTCAAATCCTCCATAATCGCGCTCTTGAAACCTCACGCCTTAGCTCAAAATTTCCCACAGACGGCGCCAATTTGGTTATTAGGAAAATGTACAATGGCTGTCGCTGAACTCCGATGTATCTCCGAAATAGAACTCCACTAGTAACACCGAGCACACCGCAAGAAGTGCGGGGTAGGAGGGTTTTCCGCGTGCCCTCTCCGACGCTCAAGTCGGATATCAATTCAAAGGGGATACAAAATAGCTCAAGTATAGTGTAGTTGAATAAAAATGCATTAACCTTACTCATACCGATGAATGCCTATTTATAAGGTTTACGTTAGGGTTTCCGCCTTTTCCTAGGAACGGTTAAGGAGAATCATCGGATGTTTGTTACAAAATCTTATCTAGATCCGATCATTTTAGGTTAAGCTTACAAATACCGAGCTTAAATATCAATCCCGAGCACCCTCAATCTTCTAGAAATTGGGCCTTAAAAAGTGAACCTCAATGGGCCTGGAGTTGGACTCTGATTGCTAGAGCCCATTCTCTAGCTCGGCCTATTCCATGCCGGATCAGATTGGTAAGTCGAAACTTTTACTACAAGGCTCTGACTGCTTCTGTGAGGAGCCAAGGCAAGAAAATTCAAGTGCCACTCAGTGAGTTAAAAAAGGATGCTGATTTTCTCTTCCCAAATTACACACTGCTGTCTTGTAACAGCAACATGGAACATAAGTTATGAGCACATAAACAAATGGCAGAGGATTCAACATGTTTATGCAATTTCAAACAGCAATATTTGTGAGTTACTCAGAAGTGCTAGGCTTCGAATTAAAGAATCATAATTATTCACGAGAACCTATAAAAGTACTAAAAAAAAATTTAAATGAGATAAAAGGTTCAATACAAGTTCCCTTAACATCAACGAACAACAAACTGTCAGCAATACATTTTGTATAGTTATCTTTCTTTATTAACTTTTCGGTGAAAAGTCATATTTTTAATACCTATCCAACGCATGTCTACTAGTTTTAAATTGACAAAACTTTCCTTCCACCACCTAATAACAATTACCATCACCAACCAAAAATTAATGAGGAAGCATCTTCAGAGCACCCTACAATTTAACTTATTAAGCTAATAAGTGACATGTCCAAATCCCTCATGTTCCAATTCGAGCACTTTCTGACTGAATTCCCCTGTTCGAAAGTATGCAATTGCATGCCAGACACTTCCATCAGTAGCAATGTTAGAAATACTTACACCAGTTCAAGCAATATAGTACCACACATTATCATCTCACGTAAGGGAAGTGCTGAACTGATGTATGTCATTCCAACGATGCAGTTGGTCATATAGTACCTCTGTACCCGTGTAGATCCCGACATGCAGCCAACATAACACTCAACACATCCAACTGATTGGTCAACCACACCACCTAATCATTCATTTCCAGATGGTGATGTATATCAGTATATCTTTACTAGCATTAACATACCAAGAAATTTAGTGATCCCTGACATTTCAGGTCCCTAACGAGCTTGCCATTTTTTCACTCAGCCTAAAAATTATCTCCTCTAGCTAAGCTCAATTGCCCAAATGCAAGGTTTCATATATAAGATAATCCAAAATATAATCATTGACCATAAAATTCAATAAATAGATAACATCACTAAAATGACGATGCAGCAAACAATTAAAATCAATAGTAGCCGACTGATTTTTACCAATGCAAACAACAGAGACCTCAATGCTGCTCTCTCTTCTACTTGCGAAACCACCTCCATTCACGTCCCAATCTCAATCATCTCTGCCAATACATGAAACTTTTGACAGAACTCCTTTTCATTTCGAACTTTCCATTATCAAATTCTCTCACACGCTGAGCATGTGCCCATGCCCTGCAGCCACCACGCATTTCAGCAAATACATGGCACGTCCTCAAAATCGACCCACAAAGATCATCCCTCCGCCACCTGAAGAACGTCATAACCTGGAGTCCGGAGTTAATCGTCTTTAATTTCTCGTGCAACGTTTGCAATCAACGAGGTTTCTCTTAGTGCTTTGGGTCTGGCAATTTCCTTCTGGAAAATTGACGTCCATCGTAGCGGCGCGTACATGATCTAGGCGACGGAGAATGTCAGTGCACGAAATTGGGCTTAATGAAAAGGAAAGAGGAGCGATTTTGGAAAAGTGAAAGTGGCCCAAAATGGTCACTTGTATAATCACAAAATTAAAACTAGTTTGAAAATAAACATTTTTTTAGCAATTTTGACAAAGTAAATGGCATTGGTATCCTTCTACAATTTGTTGAGTCGGCCTCTCTTTTTCTATCCTTCACTTATTTCTCTCATATTTATGGTGTTCTCTCCTTCAACTTTTAAAAATTTTACGGCCGACCAACATTAAAGGCAATTCAATAGTCTCGAAAAAATGTAAGCATTTTATTATATCTGTAGCCCATTCTTAAACTGATCTAATATTTCGGTGGCCGTCTACTCGTTCAGTGTGTTGGATATTAGCCGGAACATCGTGTACGTATTAAGCTTTCCCTTCCAATACCCCATCTCCATTGCCAAGCCCGCCGAAAATGAACAAAAGGATTTGTTACAGATGAAAAGATACACAACAGACTGTCCGTCTCTCGAGTCCGGAAACAAACAAATATAACTCGATATTAAGTCATGTAACTCGGTATCGAGTTATATAACTAGATATCCAGTTACATTTAACTCAACATGTAACTGGAACCAGAACTTAAGCACAACTCGATATTCAGTTTAATTATGTAACTCGATATCACGGTAAGCGACGGAACCTTCGTCGTCTTCGTCATTCATCCACAACCACCATTACTAAACATCAAACTTTTCAAACTAAATCTAATTGGTCTAAACCTATAAATTCTACAAATCTAATAGTAAATTATAAACAACTATAAACTAATTAAATCAACAAGAAATATGAAATTAAATGAATTGAATAAAGTGATACAGTTGGTATTTTTCAGTTTCTTTAAAATTTATTCCCTCCCCTCTAACCACTACTCCCAACTTATTAAAAAAAAAGTGATATAGTCGCTGTAGAATCCATTTTTGCAAGTCGTTGAAATAGGATTTTGTTTCTAAGTTTTGATATTCTCAATGAAGGTGTGTGACTCGAAAGGGTGTAATATGACTTAAAAGACAATTTTGGAATTTCACTTGTCAAAATAACTAAAAAATGTGTGTTTAAAATATCTCATGTTAAAAACCACTCATAAAATTTATTGTGTATTTTTGAATTTCGCACGAAATGCTTATTTGATCTAAGTTAACCGGGCTTGTTACCTACGACGCTATCATTACGGTCTACGGACTATGATGTAGCTAGTGCACAAAGATAGGACCAGTCAATACACGAAAGATGAGTTGCATGAAAAACTAAAAAAAAAATTCTAACTTAAATTTTTAAAAAAAATCTTAAAATTTAAATTATTTCATCAAAAGTACTAAAAACATATATAAAATACTCAAACAAAAAAAGAACATAAATGACTAGGTTGGGGACTACATGATAAATAATTGCAATGTATTAGAAATATATAATGAAATTAATCTTGTACCTCCACACACAATCCAAACCTTAACAAACTCTCAATGTTTGAAACGTTCAATTGGACACAAACTCAATACGCTAACGAAAAACCCATGATAGTACTACAATCACACACAAACTCTTATGCATCACAAACACACATACACACACTATATATATGACTTACATGTACGTAATTCGTGCATAGAAAAACAAATTACTACAAATTAAACAATGGGGTCCCACAGGTATCTCCTCTTCTTCTCCGTCGTAGCCCTCCTTTTTCTACCCATCCCAACCGCCGCAAACCCAAACATAACCGCCGTATTCGCATTCGGCGACTCCATATTGGACGCCGGCAACAACAACCGCCTCCCCACCATATTCCGATCCAATCACCCGCCCTACGGTCTGGACTTCCCGGGCCGGGTACCCACAGGCCGGTTTTCCAACGGTAAGTTGGCCACGGATTTCGTGGTCTCGCAATTGAGCCTCAAACAACTCTTGCCTGCTTACCTGGACCCGGCCCTAACCAACAAGGACTTGCTCACTGGCGCCACATTCGCGTCGGCCGGTTCGGGCTTGGATGATTTGACGGCGAGGGAGGCCGGTGTGCTGAGTTTGAACACCCAGTTGAGGTATTTTCAGCAGGCTTTGCAGAGGATGCGAAGAGTTGCGGGCCGGGCAGAGACGGGCCGGGTCGTCGAGAACGCGTTGTTCATGGTTGGTGTGGGAACTAATGATATGACGTATAATTTTTACGGGCTGCCGTTGAGGAGGATGTACTCTGTGTCTGGGTACCATGATTTGCTGCTCAGAAATCTTGAGAGTGTTATTTGGGTAATTAGGTTCCCGGATGAGATCTTTCCAAGATGGTGTTTCATCTCCTATTCCACCGCACGGATGATTGACACGTGTATAGAAGTTACCATATTAAATTTGGAGCATAAATCACGCCTAAATTGTAGGGTTTTAACATGGTAACTTCTATACACGTGTCAATCATCCGTGCGGTGGAATAGAAAATGAAACATCATCTTGGAATAGAAGATTTCATCCGGTAAGTTCCTTCAAATTTATTATCTTAATATAATTTCGTAATGTTCGGATATTTTATTTTCCTCTTTCTATTTAATTGGATGAATGACACGTATCCAAGATGATGTCATAATTAGCCCAACCCATTCCAGTTTCACAAATGCCACAAATTGTCAAATAACCCTTTCTTACTTTTTCATGCATGCACGCAATAACAGTTTTTTGCTTGTCTAATTTTTTTATTAATGAATCGAAAATTAACTAACTATATCGGGTATGTGCATATGCAGAGATTGCACAGCATGGGTGCAAGAAAATTGGCAGTGATGGGTCTGCCCCCGATCGGGTGCCTACCTGCGCAGGTGACTCTGGGCAGCGTGTTGCCAAGCTTTCACATGCTTAAGCGCGTGTGCGTAAATCAGCAGAATTCAGATTCCCAAGCGTACAACGCCAAGCTTCAAGCCCTCATATCCAGGTTACAGACTACTCTGCAAGGAGTTAGAATTGTGTACGTGGATGTCTACACTCCTATCATGGACATGATTATGAGACCAGCAGCATTCGGGGTTGGAGAGAACAGTTGAAGGATGCTGTGGAATTGGTGTAGTGGAGATGGGACCTCTGTGCAATGCCCACGCTCCCACGTGCCGAAATCCATCAAAGTATATATTCTGGGATGCTGCTCATCCAACACAAGCTACTTACTCTTTTCTTGCCAAACAGTTCTTACAGAATTCGCTTCCCTATTTAGTCGGTTAATTAGTTAGATCCATGCATATATGTATCTAAGTCCACCTTTATTTATGGTAGCAGTAGGTACGTTTATTTGATTATTTTTGCTTTGATTACTTATGTCCATGGACCATGGACGATGATAGCTTTTCTTTCTCTTTTTTATTATTTTACCAAAGTTTTGGAGTGGGAAGCTCGATCTTTCTCTCAATTTGCTTATAGTGTGTTGCTTCGTACAAAAAAAAAAAGAGCATCAAGTCAGTTTTACCTTCAATTTTTCAATTGGACTAGTTATTATAGTAAACGTGATAAAGCGTGTCTCCTTACCATATCAGGATACCCAATCTCGTAAGAACTGCTTTTTCAGAATAAAATTTGGACAATGAGATGCTACCCAATTTGGTACCTACCACCCATTATCATTGGAATAGCCATAAATTATTATATGGTGTGATACATGAAATTGGGGTGAACCAGATAAAAAAATTAAAAAAAATACACATAAATATTAATTAAAAAAATCATACCTAGTAAAAAAAGAATCTTTTTTTTCCCAAAAAGGGGGGGGGGGGGGTGGCCCCCTCCTACCTCCGCCATTGCCATTATATTTTTGACACCTGATCCATTATGACATGTTCATTTTTTAAAAAAAAGAAAATCAAAATGAAATATATAAGTGTTAAAATCTTAAGGGAGTTGTGTAATACCCAATTGTTGGAATCAATTTTGTGTTCAAGTAGTAGAAATTTGTATTATTAAAACGATTGACAGAATGGGTTTGATTACATGTGAACGCGTGTGTCCCCTCCACTATTATACCCTTTGTACTTAAAATAAAAATCTATTGATAAGGTTCTCTCAACAATCCAATTTGTTTAAACCCATTTATGAGTTTTGGACCTTTGACTACCATTCAGGCCCGATTGTTAGGATGACATGTGGCAAGTGCGAGGTGTGTGGTTGGGAATTAACCAATGTACCGAGGTTGGACACAAATGGTCAAGTCATGCGAAATGTCGGAACTACCCAAGGCCTAACATTTTCTTTAAGGGGAAATAAGATGTTGAGGGAAAAGGGTGATGAGATTCAAACCGGGACCGTTTTCCCGATAGCTCGCCTTTTGATACGAATGAATGGTTGAATTCTGGGTTATTTTGAAATGAATAATTTATAAATGGATTTCTTAAAATGAATGTTTTTTCATTGTTTTTTCCCTTTGCATTCGGGTATAATGAGTCGAGAATCTACTGCAAATTTTTGGGCTTCAGGATCCATGTTTGTTTACGGACAGATTAATATAAGAGCTTTTGGAAATATAACGTGGGGTATTTGCACGCAAGGAATTTTGGGCTTCACACTCCATGCCCCACGAGGGGTACTGAAAATTATGGTGGTTTGCTATATTTATTAGATACTGATAAACATCATTAATTTTTATTCGAAGTTTAAAAAAAACTCCCAAATTTTGGATTTCTCGGCTAAAATTTGAACATTTTTCCGACTTTACTGATTGAATACATAAAGATTAAAGATTAAAAAATGAAATAAGCTAATTTAGGGATCCAAAAAATACAATTTTGCATCAGAATATATTTGGCCGTCTGAGGAACGAACCGAGCTTAATCTGTAACACGTATAACAACCAGATCAGTTACTATTAATTCTAATAAGTAAGATCCATGAATAGAGAATCATAATACTGGAATGCTAGCTTACACAAATTAAGGAGTGCATTTTCATTAATTAAATTCATTACTTCATACATCTATATTTCACAATTTTGTTTATTCTTTCAAAAATTATAGTTAAGGAAAATATTAAATTGCTTGGATTATCGTCATGTCAACTAAACTTTTGATTATCTCGTCGGTTTGAGTTATTACAAAAAATCAAAGATATTCTACAAATAATTTGCTTTAACAAAATTTTTATTAGAATACTCATCAGTGGAATAAGTTTTTTAAGTTCAGTTTTTCTTACAGAAGTTCCAAATTAAAGTAGTACCTGCTTTTTGTAGTTATTGCATTTTTCTTTAACTGAGATATATTAATTAACGGTGAAGAAAAAAAGCCTAGTAGTTTTGCAATTCAATAAATGTTAATTGGTAAAGTTGAAGTACCGAATGGCAATCTGAGTAACCATTTTGACTGATCATCAAAAGCAAATTTATTTGTTATGTGCTCAATCCATGCACATATTAATTGTTTAAATGTATTTATTTATTAATTAGGTGGTTAAATACTATGGTAAGTACATTTGTCTACTGTTTTTGCTTCTAATAATTGCTTATAAATAAAACATATATCTAAAAAAACCCTTTATTAAACTGATCCAGAAAGATTGGATTAGAAAAATGGAAATTGTGTAGGTATTATTCGGGCAATATTATGAACAATGAGAGAGATTGTAGGAGGAGCGAGGAGGGGAACAAATTTTATATTCTACTTTTAGTGTTCCACTACTTGGATGATGGGCACGTGTATATACATCTAAAAATCACCAAGCAGTGAAGTGAAACATAAAATGGAACACCAAAAGTGGAGCACAAAATCTGATTCCGAACTAGGAGGGACAACAGTCTGCCCCTTAAACCAGCATTCAGGTTTTTATATTTGTTCAATTGCTCCTCATGTCTGTCTAATTCCATTAAATATTATATATAAATTTATTTTTTTGCTCCCTAAAAAATGATCAAAATATATATTTTTGTCCATCTTAACAAAAAACTTCAATTTGGTCCCCCAATTAAAACTTGTAGCTAGTTCCGTCCACGACCATGAGATAATATTGCAAGTAAGTTAAAATGCTTATTTTGCTCTAATACATTTCCAGGAAAGACTAGGTGCAAGTAAATTAATCATTATAAATACATATATATTTATCTCTATATATAGAAGATATGAAATAAAAATCTAAGACTCAAAAGTCTCTATTATTGTGTTGGATCCACAATTAAACTTATAGATATATCAGAATTGGTATATTCTTCATATATTTTATAGTACTATTTCTTGAATATATCAAAGCAAAGTATCCCAAATTAAATGTCTTTTTAATTTGTTCGATGCAAATTATACACAGGAAATGAAAACCATTTTGCATCATTATATTTAATTAGTATTTATTTCAGAATGAAAAGGATTCCATCATACTGAAGTATTGTTGAAAACAAAATTTCGAAAATGTACATGGAGACAAAGATCTGCACTCTTTAATTTCTTTAATTTAATTTAATCCCATTACCCGATGCAAAGATTCACATAAGTTAAATTGATCAAATATATTTTTTGTCTCAGATGACCACATTTAATAATAATATGTACATTAAATAAATATCTATCTCTGCATACAAATCAAGAATAGCATACAAACAAACAAAACAAAGCGATCAGTAATATTACCTTGAATTGATAATGATCTCTGCATTGGCAATGACAATAAGTACTTGAAAATCTCACTCAGAAATTGTCCCTTTCACAAACTCAGATCTAAACCACTATTTCCCATCTCTGGATTTTTCCTAACTTCTTTTTTTGAGGGTGAAAACAAGGATAGGGATAAGCTACTATCAACCTCATGGTCACTTACAATAGTATTGTTCAAGCTTGTTTTCATGTTCTGGTCGTTCCCTCGTGTCGTTTTTAGGGATAGATTGAGATCAAGATCATCATCACAAGAATTAAGCTTTCTTTTCAAAGTGCTATTTCCATCTAATTGGGACGTTACCGGTGTTTTATCGCGCGGTGGAAAAGGGCTATTTTGTAAATTAATTGAATTTTGAAGCCCTCTATGATCTTGAAGATGTTTGGTTGCTAAACAGTGGTTTGAAGAGCTTGTTGCAATTTGAGGTTGCCAATATCTATGGTTCATGAAATTGATTTTTTGATGATCGTTTTCGAGGAATTTCCAAGAATATGGCCTGTTTGTCTGAAAATCAAAAGCCCTTGATTGATGAGATAGTCCATTTTTGGTTATGTTTGATGTTGCCCAGTTGCTATGTGGATTGTAAATTGAAGTGGCTTGGTTACCCCAAATAGCATCTCTATAGCTGCAAAATTGGGGGAAATTAAAAAATTAGGGTTTACGAAAAAAGAAACAAAATGACCATATATAAAGTTGAACTTTTTTTTTGCCAGTTGTAAATGAATTAAGCATTTATTGGTCACATACCGAAAGCTGGAATTTGGTGTTTGATTGGTACTTTGTAGGATTGGGAGTTGGCTGAGTTTATAAATATGGCGATCTCCAGCATCAAGTAGAAGTCTTTGTTCCGAAATAACTAATATTGACAAAAAAAAAAGTCAATTTAGAAATTAAATTGAATTATAAAGTCCAATAAAAGAAACCCTAATAATGAAGTACCTTGATTGGGATCATCAATCTTCTTGCTTCTGTACATCTAATTAAACCACAAAATCAAATTAAATACTAATTAAAAACAGAAATGGAAAATTGTATTTCTATAATTATTTTCAATTTCAATTACACACTTTTATGTATACCTGAAGATGGCTCTTGACATGAGCAATACTAAGCCCTTTAACGTTCATTAACTGAAGCACCAATTTAGGTGTTGCCCCTGCACCAAAAATTAAAACAGTAAACATCAATATTCTTTTCTTTACGAAAATCAGAATTTTAATTAAGATAGTACAATTAATTTAGGTAAATTAATTAAGGAAAATTCCAAAAATGAAATCTTTTTATGAGGGCTCACTTTCTTCTCCTCCTAATCTTTCAACAGCATGAACAAAGCAGAGGTGGAGCTCCGGCGTCCACCTCAGCCGGGGAGTCTTCGACCGGACATATTGCCTCACGGATCCTGAATTGACCTTTTTGCCACTGGTCTCTTCAACTGTGCTGTTGCTGGAGCCATTTTCATTTTCTTCTCCTTCAATCTGGTCTGGAGGGGTAGTTTTGGAATTCTCCATACCATCACTTTCTGAGTTTGTATTAGCTGTTTCCATGTTAAAAATCAAGTCTTTGGGTGAGTATCAAGGGTTTAAGCCCTTTTTTAAGGAATGATCTGATCTAAGTCTTTTTGTTCTTTGTTTTTTTTTTTTTTTTTTTTTTGTGATGGGAGAGTAGATGGAGAGAATAACACTTGCAGGGAAAGTTGTTAGAATTAGGAATGAAAAATCCTTTTTATGAATATATATAAAAGAAGAATTCTCCCTAAACCCCCCACCCCACCCCACCCCACCCCCTCTTCCTCTTTCACCATTTATTTACTTTTTCTTGATGCATGATGTCTTTTGTATGTCTATCAACTACCAAGATACATGAAAATAGATGATGGGGATGGTATTTTGATGTACATCTATATTTGCATGGACATGTTACCATTTAACTTAAATACGCGGTTGAATTTTTTTTTAAATAAAATAAGTTGGGAGTACTAGTTGGAGGAAAAGAGATAAATTTCAAAGAATTGAAAATATCGGGTCTGAATCCTGGTTGATATCCTTACAAAGGGTGAGTGAGTGATACCACTTGAGCTATAAGCTCGTGGTAAATATGTTTTGGAATTGATGATAGGTTGGGTTAGAAAAAGAAAATTTTCAATACTAAGAGATTTTGTACAATTTTTTCAATATTCGATGGAGTTGTGGTTGACGAACTTTTAGGACATAAAATTCATCAATGATAGAATCTACAAATTAGTTTGGAATATAGATATTGGGTAATTGTTTACATGGGCTAAAAAAAACTATAATTCGGTTTGACTGGACATGGATGAGCTGATTAATAAATGGGGTTGATCTACTATATATTGGCTTCAAAATATGCATTGTTGTGTTGCAGTCTGCTCGGGCTTAACTCTTAAGGTAGATCTGCCCATGTGTGTGTGTGTATATATATATATATATATGAAAATTAGAGGCAAAATTGCAAATTCCATATAATTTGGATATATATACATATAAATGAAAAATAGAGGCAAACATGAAAAATTCATCCATTAGCAAAAACTTGTATATATATGAAACAGTCTCATGGGTATAGTCTATGAGTCAGATCCTATATATAAATAGAGTTTCAACCCAAACAAAAACCGGCCCCTTAAAAATATATTTTTTTATTTTGTAGGAGCTGCCTCGTGAACTTAATTAGTCGATGAGATTGACTCATATAAGACCACCTCTTATAATATAGGCTTGGATAACATTTTGGTAATTTTTTTATTGAAACAACATGCACTAAATTTTATAGTTACGCATCATTAATTATTTTCCTTCCAATTAAAAATCCCCAAATTATATAAACCACATAATTAGTAAGCTCTGCTAATTAAGAAATTGAAACTTTCAGGCCAAACCGGACTAAAATAGCAATATTTTTAAAATTCAGTGCATGTAAATTGCAATATAAACAAAAAAATAAAAAAAAAAAAAGGGAATTGGATCAAAGTTCTATGTAGAGTGTAGACCAATATAAAGAATGAATTTTGCAACGTTATCGAAAAATAGATGCTTAAATAATTAAAGGAGCAGAAACTTGTATGACTTGAGTATTAGTCTTGATGCCAGCTTCTGGTGCAGAATGTTTTCTCTTTGATGACCATTAGTTATATTAGGATTAAGGACCACTTGCTAATAATTCTCGATCATCAAAGAAACTATTTAGTAACACATGGATTAAAGGAGCATATACCTAGCTATATGTGTAGTCTGCCTGTCAAATTCTAAATTAATATATGAGTCTAATATACAATTTTTTTAAACCAACAATTATAATGTTTTAAGACACATATTTTCAAAGTATTTATTAACACCCTCAGATGTAATTCAAGTGTAGATGAATTATGTATCCAATGATCCTTGACCAATTGGCCAAGTTCTTTTTTTTTTTTCTTTAAAAAATTCGGCCCTGTCATTGCAGAGACTCGAACCCGGGCCTCTTCATTGAAGAGTAATACCTGTGGCCACTGGGCTAACCCCACTGGTCAATTGGCCAAGTTTAGATAATTCGTGTCCTCTCTTTGGAAAGGTCAAGTGTTCGAGTCATTCAGGGCACAATGGTGGAACAATTAATATTGAGGGCTTCAAGTGACAGTGTGGGAGCTGGAACTCGGTGGGAACCTGCGGCTGGATAGAGGGAAGTCCAGCATTGAGCTATCATTTGGGGGACGACTCCTTGTGCGCGGTCGTTGAGGATATTAGGGACCCGAGAGCCATTGTACATTCTCGCGGTTTCATGGGCCGATTCCGATGGGCGGAGCTGTTTAAATCTTAGTCGTGTGGGAACATGAAATGCATAGACTATGCGGTAGCAATTAGCTAGCTTGCAATTAAATATCCCAGTTATTTGTAGAGGAATTAAATGATATTTGAGCACATTAATATCAAAAGTGGCATATCTTTGTGAGAGTTTCATGCATGTGCACATTGATCCCCTGTACACTTACAAGTAGAAGTAACAGAGAGGATGAGGAGGACTTTGGTCTCAATAGTGACAAATTAAAAATAGTGACAAAATTGAAAGTTCTGCAGTCAAGAATCAAGAAAATTGTCTCTTCTTGAAGTTGATCTAGACTTGCTAGTATTTTGTTTGTTAAACAAAGTTTAAAATTAATAAATAAATACTACTAGTTTACAATTTTATTGATCCAATAAAGTGTTTTTTACTATTATTATTATTATCATTTCATCAACATCCCAGTGATGAATCAAGATTACCACTTGCATATTTGACTACTGTTCTTTTTATTTTACTCCAATCGATCTTGTGATCAAGTTTATGGTTGTTTCCTTACTGTGGATGCTTCTTGCCAGAAATTTTACCACATATAAAAATAGTTGATATTATAGAAAAGTGGAAGAATGCACTAGGGGCCAAATTGTTCTTGTGTTGTGGGCGGGCATCTAGCAACTAGTGTCAGATTAGTCAACTTCATCATGTCTTCATATGTGGATATATGAGTAATTTTTAGGAAGACTAGACATACTGTCCTCTTCAGTCAGATCTTTTGTTCCCGATTTTATATTATTATTTCCTTTTTGTGTGGCAGGGGTACTCACAATGCTCAAATATTCAATTTTAGATGTGCATTGGATAAATCATCGAGTTTGAAACGATAACTTATAAAATCCTCCAAACGGATAAAACTACACCACGTAAGTCCTGTGCGATGGCTAAATCTAGTGATGCAGAGGCGGAAACTTGAACTTGAGACATTTGGGCTCAAGAAATCCACCCGATTCCACTAGGCACTTCATGAGAGACGATTATATAATATTTTAATATAATATATGGGTATCATGTGTACGATAGGTGATATTTATCGAATACATTAGAAAATATATCATCCACATTTTTATTTTTTTCGACTCAGGGGTATCCCCACACTACTGGTGGCACAAACCCTACACTACCTTCAAGTTATGGGACATTCGTCTACCCACATGCCACCAAGCCAATCCCTAAGGCATTTAGGGCAGAAATTTCAGTTAATTAGATAGAAATTTTATTTGAAATTGTTGATTGGATCGACAGAATAATATGGATAAGTTATGATTAGATAATGAAATTTAGTTCAAAGAACTATGATTGTGATGCGTGATTATTTAGTAGGATAACAATATTTTATTTGACAATGATGATAAAGTCAGATAAATTTTCAAAATAACTTGATTACCGCAAATGAAAAATAGAAACATAATACTACTCACACAGATGAGGGACAACTTCGTCAATGATATTCACAAAAAAGCGGGTCGGGATTAGTATTATGGTGTGTAGTAAAAAATCTCAAACAATTAATAGACCTGGACTAAGCAATTTATCGTGGCCAATCAAGCTTCCGAAATGAGTCCTTAGCGTTTAATTTGATCCGGAAATCAAAATTAAATAGTAAATCGTTGCAAAAGCCTTACTTGAAGTGATTTACATTTGAATAATGTTGATTCCAACTACTATTTTATAGGAGTCGATGTACTCAGACATATATGCAGGGTTGATTCTATGCTTAATAAATAAGTACTCAGCCTTGTTAAGAATTGTATTGTGATGAATGTTAATGATACTACAATCACATGCAATAATCCCGTCTTAGTTGGTTAGCATATGAATTTTGTTGAGGGAAATAATAAGTTATGTGTATATATACATCACATCGACAACTATTTAAGTACAATCGAACAATATCTATACAATGAAGTGATACTCTATACTAATATATATACACAGGAATAAAGACCTATATATAATAATATATGTGGTTATTGAGTATTAAGACTTCAGTCTTAGTTAGGGATTAATGAAGTGTCAAAATAGATAGTTTTAAGTGATTAATTTACAATTATAATTAATATTCCTGAATTCATTCATTATTGACATAATGGATTGAAGTCTTTTAAGCCTATTTCAGTGACTCAGTGGTAGAGCGGAGCAATGGTCTCCTATTCCTTATGATAAACCAATCTTGAGTTTATTCCTAAACAAAAACATCATTAAAATTCACTAAGGGCCCATTTGGATGGAGGGATTTGAAATTTCAAGAAATTTCAAATGAATGGATTTCAAAGTCATTGGATTTGAAATCCACCGCTTGTTTGGATGATGTAGATTTGTGTAAGGATTTCAAATCCATCGTAAGTTTTGATTAAAAAAAAATTAGAAGCTCTATTTATTTTCTTAATTGATATGAAATAAATAAAAATAAAAGATATAATCTTATTATTTTGTGTGTAGTGTGTGTAAATAATGTGTGCAGTGTGTGTAGTGTGTGTAAATGTGTGTAGTGTGTGCAGTGTGTGTAAATGTGTGTGGTGTGTGTAAATATGTGCAATGCGTGTAAATGTGTGTGAAAATGCAAGTGAGCATAAAGGGAAAAAAAAGAATGGATTTCAAATGACTAGGTTTTGGTAGGGATTTGAAATCATTTGAAAATGAACTAAAAGTTAAAGATGGATTTGAAATCCATTGATTTGGATTTATATGCCAAACAGGGGTGTGGATTTAGCTAAGGATTTTAAATCCCTCTTCCCAAATCCTCCCCCAAATCCCCCCATCCAAATGCACCCTAAGTTATTTGTCACATTTCCCCCTTGTTACCAGTTACCATACCTTTTTATTTATTGGTAAAAGCATTATATATATATAACCAATTCTTGCATGCGCAGGGATAGCAATGGGTCCCGAAATCCAGATTAGATTTTCTATTCCAAGATGGTATTGCATTTCCTATCACACTGCACAGATGATTGCCACGTGTATAGAAGTTATCATATTAATTTTGGAGCATAAATCAAGGCTAAATTGTGGGATTTTAATACAGTAACTCATATACATGTGACAATCATATGTGTGGTGGAATAAGAGATGAAACACCATCCTAAAATAGAAGATCTAAATCCGCCCGCACCCCGTCCATTTGGTACGAGTTTTAGAAGTATGAATATATGGATTTGGTTTCTGGGATAATTTATTTAGAAAAAAAAATGCTTATAGAAATTTTAATAGTATTATTTTTAACAAAAATATATTTTTAATATTTTTAAATTATAAAATAAAGGTCATAGAAATCTAACGGGTCTACAAACATTGTCAAGGTATGAATTTTCTAAAATCTTAATGTGTCGAACTTCATGTCCAAACAAATTTGACACGTAAAAGATAATAGGAAAACAAAATAATCATCGAAAGAAAGAAAACTTTTATTAATAATATGAAATTATGATCGAACAATTCGAATATAGGCCTCAAAATTTATTTAAAGGAACCAAAAATCCTAAATAAATCTGAAATAAACAAGGAAACATAATCCTAAAAACATAAAACACTTAAATGGGGAACAAATCGGCCTAATTATAAATTACGAATGAACAGTCTTGTCGTTTACTTTGAGAAAATGGGTCTTAATAGAAAACCATGTTGTTTCCCTCCTTATTTTAATCCATTGCCTCTCGAAACGTGGATGAGATTTTTTATTCCACAAACGTGTTTCATCTCTTATTCCACCCCACGGATGATTGTAATGTATATAAATGTTATCATATCAAAATCCCACAATTTAGGTTTGATTTATGATTATACATGTGGCAATCATCCGTGCGGTAGAATAGGAGATCAAACACCCTTATGTAATAGAAGATCACATCCGAAATTTAATTTGATCCAAGTTCAACCCGATGTCATCTTTAACTGCATCGTTTTTCATCTGTCAATGTTTCATCATTTATGACATTCATGCAGTATACATACCATTAAAGTTTTTTTTTCATAAATACTATTAAAGTTTTTTTTTTAATCATAAATACCATTAAAGTTGTGCAAGCAGTTAGATGAAACTATATATATCTGGTGCCTTTATTGCAGGAAATTAGAGTACAATATTCTACGCTCGTGTGTAAATGTCATGAATTGAATTTAATGGGTTGTAAACAGCAGCATAAAAAGTTCTACATCTTCAACTAATTCTAAAGAACACATTTTTGAGTATTCACGAGCTTCTTGCCAACAATTCACACCCATCCCAGCCAAAAGATTGCCCTTTTTCCCTTGTGACACATTATGTACTAAAAAGCTAGGGGAGTTTGCGTTTCAATTTCAACAAACACTATATATGCATTAAAAAAAAACTTGAAAAGGAGCGTTATTTTTTCTAATCGCCCTTATAACACAAGATTTTAATACCACTGGAGCACACAGTGGTGGAGGGGGGGACCTGGGCCCTCCCCCCAACATTCATTAAAAAAAGTTACATAGGATTTTTTTTAGAAAAAAAAAATTAGTTAGAATTTATATGTATTTTAGTTAATTTTTTTATCTAGCTCACTCTATTTACGCGTATCGATACACTCCAATATAAATCCTGGCTATAACACTGGGAGTAGAGTTATTTTTTTTAATAAGTTGGGAGTGGTGTTTGGAGGATAGAGAATAAACTTCAAAGAAACTGAAAGATACAGGTTCGAACTCTGGTTAAAGAGCATACCACTTGAGCTAAATTGAAAGGGACTCCTCTAAATTTAAGGAGTTTGCTTAAAATGTACTTAATAATGAAGCCAGGAAATTTGAGAGGTCCAGATTATTAATTCAAGGGGGGGGGGGGGGTGGAAATAAATAAAATGAAAGGTGGGGGTTGTTGAGCAAGATTCACTAGGAAGCACCCAAGCTGTAAAGTCAACCCCCAACAAAACCTGTGTTTTTGTTCTGTCAATTAGTAATTTTTAATAATCTTTGAAAGTCGTGAAGCTATTAATGCGGATCTATCATCCTTTGAGAATAATCAAACGGTATGTCTGTCCTTCGCTTTTATTTCAATATATACAAGTATCAAATATAGGTCTGGCCTTCATTTTTAATATAAAATAGCGTAAATTACGTATTATGTCTGAAATTCATAACAAATAATTTTAGCAATTAGAACGATAAGAATTTGATATTCTTTTAGTAAAATGCATAAAAAAATATTATAGATAAATATTGAAAAGAATAGTTCTAAAAAATATTTTCTAGAACAATATATATCAATTATATTGTCCAATGGCGGAGGGAAAGGGCGGCCACTCCGGGGCCCGCCCCCCAATTTTTTTGAAAAAAGAAATTTACACTAGAAATTTTTTTTCTTAAAAACATTTAATTATAGTTTATATGATTTTTGTGTTTCGGCCCATACCGTTTTCGTGTATCGGCCTATCCCATTTTTATTCTGGCCCTGCCCTTTGTATTGTCTTTGTTAATTTGGACGACCACCATATTAAAATGGTTTTGGATATTGAATTACATGTCATACATCTTCAAAACTAGTACTTCAATTTTAAGAAAATGATATGACAAACTGTTTAATTAATCAACTCAAAAAATGATTTGAGTTGATTTTAGCGATGAATAGCTCATCTTTTCATAGTTGATTTACTATTTTTTTTGTATTATATTTAATCTTAGTTTGGTTAATCCTACAGCCAATGATGTGTAGTAATGCTGTCACAAAAATTGAATTTAGCGAAATTTTGATTTCGACGCTAAATTTTGGTCACTATTTTTCCAATTTTTCATAGTGTCCTTTAGGGATTAGCTAGCGCACTTTAAAAAAGAAAGAGAATAAGTACTATTTTATCAATTTCAATGGGTTACTATATATAATATATGTGTGTGAGAGATGTCAATTTTGGTCCGATCCGCGCTAATTGGTTATTAAAAAATATCAATTTTGGTCCGATCCGCGCTAATTGGTTATTAAAAAATATATTAATTATAACATACTTGGTTAGTTCAAAATAATTCAATGTGATTGTAATATAATGAATCACTTAACTGTGTCAAATTTAAAAAATAATATATTTGGCTGAAATCTATATATATAGCATATTTAAATATATAGCATAAATTCCACCATATTAATAATATAACTGGTATTAGTAATTAACCATCATCTTCATCATCACATACATGAATTAATTAATTATGCCACAAAGTCATCATGCATGACTAGATTGCAAATGATAGCATAAGTCATGACCATACTCATACATGACATGCAATGATGTTAATTTATAAACATATCATGCATTCTTTAATTTTATTTTCAAATTTAAGATTCAAAGAGAGTCATAATGAGTTAATCTTCCAGTAAAACTTTGTAAGACTGTAGTCACAACCACCACAATTGAAAAATATATTGTAATATTCCCCATGAAAAAAATTAACTACAATTATTCCCAATTATTCCCAGTGTCACATCTTACTATAAAAATAAACTTATAAGGTCATTAATCAACATAATTAAATATTCTCAACCGTCGATTTAGCAAGGGCTTGTTGAAAACCAATGGTGGATTTTCCTGCATGGACACTCAATTATACTTCCATGCATAAACGTACAATCAATTAATTATATTAATAGTGATTTGTGCGTTTATACCTAATCCCAAGTACGTATTGCATGGTCGAAAAGAATATTATTAGAATGGTTAATATGCCTTCAATAATTGTTGTACAAAGGTATTTTTCGTCTCTTTGTAAAATGTCTCTTTGTCCCACGTGAGTGACATCTCACCAGCCCTCTCTAATATTGATCCCATTGGTTGTTCGAAATTAAACTAGAGATTGTTAATTGCTACTTAATTTGGTTTTTATAGCAATTAGAATTTTGAGATTAGTCACTTAGAGTTGGCCCATCTAGTTGTGCAAGAGTTAATTAATCTAGTTTTTGACCATCAGGGTTTTACTATTCTTTGCAACGTGGGCTCACACGTAATTTGTGTACTAATTACTCGATATGCACGTTTTGAGAGCAATTACTAGTGCCTAATGTATTTACTAGTGCATAATTAAAAGATAATTGTTGTGGTTCCGATGTTATCCCAAAGAAAAAATTAAAAATAAAATCTTTTTTTTCTTTAGTGCATCATTAATTATGAGACAAAAACTCATATAAGACTCACGAATCCTAAACTGACTCATATTAGCTAACATAATTGAATTTGAATCTAATTTGCTTTGATTTGTAAAATGGATTGGATATGTCTCATGAGTTTAAATCCATGAGATAGTCTAACATGAGACTTGCTCTAATTATGACTTATCCGAGCTTTTTTTTTTGACAAAAAAAAAACTCTTTTTTTGTTTAGTTCATCATTAATTAGTACTTTATAGGGGGCTATAGCTGGCGAGATTTACCTGGGTGGAAAGCTTGATAAATACTCCCTCCTATTCACAATACGTGTCTTTTTGACACATAAAAGGTTATTCAAAAAGAATGTACTTTTGATATTTTCAAGACTAATGAAAAAGATTTTTCTCAAATTACCCTTATATTTATTAACAATAAGGTTTTTAAAAAAATTCCCAAGCAATATTTATGACTAATAAAGGGTATTGGGTATTTTAATAGATTCCTTAATATGTGTGTTTTTTTCTTAAAAAGACACTTATTGTGAATAGGATCGGAGGGAGCATGTTCAACAATTTTGGCACAAAAAGACTAATATTTTGACATTTTCAAGGCTGATGAGAAAAGGTTTTCCCAAATTATCCTTAATTTGCCAACTAACACTAGTGTATGCATTAATTTAAAACAATATTTATGATTGATTAAGGATATATTAGGTATTTTAATACAATAATGAATATGTGTATTTTCTTTTAAAACGTCACTTATTTTGAATAGGATGAAGTATATGATTCATCCTTTAACCAATAAAATTAATGAAGATCGAAACAACTAAAATTAAACCAAATTCACAGCCCTATGTGTGACGTATGGCCGTGTTTATACGCACACGTACGTATATACATGTTCTATGTATTTATCTCTCTTAATTTTTTAAGAAGAAGAAATATTGTGATATAGTTTTAGAATCGATTGGTCAACGCAAGAAATCGACCACACCTCCTAGACTAGCCTTTCTACAAAGATATTTGTAGATTTTGGCATAAGTAGCAAGTAATTTGTGACCCTAAATATGCTCATAAACAATTGGATGCCTACATTGTTAATATTTTTTTATTTTAATAACGTGACATAGTTTCCCTCTTTAAGCAAGCAAGAGATTCCAAGTTTAGACCATGGTCAGGTCAGTATATCTGTCCCTCTCATGAATGATTAAACTTTATAAATTTTACAATTTTATTAATGACTGTGAAATATAAAATGTTTAACTTTGGACCTCCTATCCAATGAGATGGACTATGCCACCCTGGAAATTGGGTATTCTTTGTTTAATTGTCAAAATTATCCCCCAAAATCGTTGTACGTTTATTGTTCTGGTCTTATGGATTGGGCTCTTGCAAATTTAAATATGGGTTGGTTGTTAGATCCCAGACCTTTGGCCCATTTGAACCCCAGTGGGCCGTGGAGCATATGGTTGGCATTATTTTCCACTAATTTATGGATTGGATACTTGGATTAATATTTTTTTTTTTTTGAGAACGTTACTTGGATTAATATTAACATATAGGAACTTTTAGGAAGGCGAAAAATGTTTTCTTGCTACTAAAAAATTGAATGTGTATCCCATAAAAATCTGTAAAAATCTTGATTCTACTAATATTTCAGATTTTAATGTAATTACTCCCACTTAATGAAATTAGAATATAATAAATAGTTTGTATTGAACCATTCTTGAAAAAATAAAAAAAAAATAAAACATTGTTTCTAGCTTGATTCAACTTTCCTTCTATTTTAATTCTTTCTTCATTCTCTTTTTTGATTTCTTTATTTCTTTTTCTTTTTCTAAATGGGATAAGCAGAAACTGCAGCAAAGAGAAATTGATCATTGCAACAAATGGATTGAAGTTACTTTGAGATACTAGAAAGTGTGAAAGATGATAAATGATAGAAAAGCAACAAGGAATCAATTGACTGAGGAGGTGAGTACAATATATTTCCAAAACAGCTTATTCCGCAACAGAATTTCATATCCTAAAACAGTAAAACTGCTCTCAGGCTTTTCAAGAATCCATACGCACCAACCATGAGTTTATCAAAGTCGTCCGTTCACCCAACAATGAAGCTAAGTTTCAGAGGATAAGTTTATCGACGAAAAAGTTCCATCTCAAGTAAAAGCTTGGGAGGTCAACCAAATGCCGCCGGATATCAAAAAGTGAGCAAAATGTTAATCACACGAAATATTATTATGGAGAAGAGAAGCTAAACTGTACACCAGTCTTCCCTTGATCATGCTCCAGTTGTTTCAAAATGTAGCAGTAGTTGACCTGGTAAACATGTCGAGCTGTCAGCAATATTATCTTCTTGAAAAGCAGTGTACAAATCGAAAAACATAAAGAAATCATCGCACTTGAGCGTTAACAGATACTATCATTGAGGTTTAGCCTATTAGCAAAAACTCCAATGATCTTTCACAATTACAAATACCCCCTTAAGGTGTTACATACACCAGATTGAGCTGTGTATTTACCTAACAAATGACCCTCTTTTGAGGGGTGCAATTTGAAAAACAAAAAACAAATGTCAAGGGGGTATTTCTAATTTTGAAAGATAACTGAATCTTTTGTAGTTAAGCTAAACCTTAGGAATATGTTTTTATTATCCCTTAATTCTATTCATTTTTATTATAAATTAAGTGAGATTTGCAACAATTTCTTTAACTGCTTTACTCTAGAAGAACTTAATAGACACTTTCCTTTTTTTGGAGTGATGATGGGAACAATAGTAGGATAGGATTATTAGGAAATTTCCCAATGATGTTACCCTAATCCTTCTCGTCCTCCACATCAAGTAATATATTAGCCATCTATCCACACAACATTGTTTCATCAATGAAACAGGGGATATCTCGTTTTGATAATAGTTTATGACATTTAAATTGATCTACTTCCTATCAAATTGCAAAACTATGTGATAGCCTTATTACAAACAAAAAAGCAAGGGACGACAAATATCCAGAACTGCATCTAACAAAATGGATCAATTTTCAAATTATTGTCTTATTGAACACTTTAAACAGCAGATAAAGCATAATCCCACAGCTAGAATTCCCTTCTAGAAATATTTTTTTGCTTTCTGAAGATTGTAGAATCTAAGTCACATTCAGAATGTGCAAGTCTTTCTTTTAGCAACGCAACGCCAGCAAGAAAGAATAGAATCTGACAACGGATTTTAATGAATGAGCAAAAGCAGAACAAAATTACCTCCATGCGAAATAGCTTGGTCGGTATAATGATTCCAGCTCCAACACAGCTTCGGAAAGAATCTCGAAATTTCTGCAGAGAAAATCCTTTGTATGCATTCTCAGTTAATTTATTCAGGCTACCAGTGCAAGCAAATACATGTCCATGGATACCGGCATCCCTAAAAACCTTCAAAGGCAGATCAAAAGAAAGGTCTGCAAAGCCAGTCAGAGCAAGATCTCCACCAATATGATCTATCCCAGTATCATCGGAATTTTCATTACTAGAATTCTCTGACAAATCTTCTAGGCTCAGCGGGACCCAGTCCCCTTGACTTGAAACCTAAAACAGATGTTGGCCCTCTCAAGGAGCAAACGGGAGAAGAATTACCACCCATGAAGAACCTCTCAGGCAAGTATGAGGGTGTACTCAAAAATCCGTTACCCCATGGAAACACAACACCACCTGAAATACCAACATTTAAAGCAGCCCGGTAGAAGCCCAAGGGGATGGCATAACGAAAATCAACCTCCTGTTCAGAAAGTCGCATACAAATAAGATATTATTCTAACTACTTGATCATTAGCATGTACATTGTTACAGAATGGTGTTAAAAATAATCAGTCCACTTCAGCATTTCTCTAGAAACACAACAAGCTTGCCTAAAACATTCAATAAATTCATGGAGAAATGATAAAAAAGAAAAAAGAAAATTTAAAGGTCCATAGAAACATCCAGTTGATATAAAGCATGAGGGCCATGTCACATATGTTATAGTAAAACACGAAATAAGCAACATATGTTTCCTAAACACACGGATGGTAGAAAGATGTATAAAAAATGTAGTACAATAAGAGGACTTCATAATCAAAAGGAAATTAACTTTAACATGTCAAAGAAATAAGAGATGATTTCTCAAAATATTAGGGGATGATGTTACAATGTGTCTCAATCAAACAAAAATCTTGCCAGGTTTACTGGGAAAAATATAAATTGAAATTAAAGAAAGAAAACAAAAGAGCAACATGAAACCTGACGAATAAAGCGTAGGCTCCGAATATCAGGAAAAAGACCACCAATTTGAGTAGTTGAAACAAAAGCATGTCCACTAGTTGGCCTCATTGGTGAATCTCTTCGGTCAATCTTAAACACATATTTCAAAGCTGAGGACAAACTATGACCGAGCTGCCTCCTTACTGTGTGGGAAGACATTTGGGATGGATCTGTTAAAGTACGCCAAGAGAGATTGTATGATAAATCATGGTTCCCAGTTGATAATAGACCGAGTGAAAGGCCAAGCCCTTGCTCTTTATAGGAAGAAAACTTCAACCAATCCTGGGAAAGCAGAGATATTCTTGCGGACAAGGGAGTTGAAATTGATTTGAATCTGGGCAGAGAAACTCCTGTGCTAACTTCCGATGTTTGACCCCAGCCATAAGACACTGAAGCATCCCATAGATCACCATAACCAAAGAAATTCTTCAGTTGCGCTAATCCTTCTAGAGACCAAGACCTAGCCTACAAAAACACTTTAGAATATCAAAAACATAAGAGCATATGTAAATGAAGGAAAAAGCAATGCAATAATCTTCCAGACACAAAAAATGGAATCGTCCATAAAACATAAGACGTGTAAATAAAGGGGAAAGCTGAAGAAAGAAACATTGCACCAACTTTGCAACCCTACATTTTGTTTTTTCAATCTTAATGCTTTGGTGTGATACCAACCATAACCATCTTTTTCCAGCCTATCTGTCACCAATCTTTAGATTTACAACAAGTTAAAACATCCATATTCCACAAGTACTGATTGTAATGAATTCTTTAACCATCAATTCGTTGAAATGAACAGTTCATTGATTGTCGCCATTGCCCAATGGCTATACTGATTTATTTGTTGTATTGCCTGCAGCTGCAGAACCCAAATCAAAGCTTGTTTCTAGAAACTCAATTTATGTGGATTTGCTGTTGCTAAACCCTCGAGTGAAGCTACAGGAAAATCCTAATGCACATCAATCCCAAATCAATTTAGCCCAAGTCCAATCAAATTTAAATCCTCACTGACATTTCCAAATTCCAAACAGCAAGTAACTAACTAAAACAAACAAATGCACTGATTCCATTCCTCAAACTTAGATTAAAAAAATGAAATCAAAGAGTTCAAAAGAAACACTACTCCATGAATGGTACCTCAGGTTTTGAATAAACCCCGACATTTCCAGTAAGCATCTTCGCCTCAGAAACCTGAATGACGACGTTCGCGGTTCCAGGCAGCTCCGGTGGGCCCGCATCCAGTGTAATATTAATCGAATCAAAAATATCGAGGCCCTGCAGCCGTTTGGCAACAGCGCGGCCCGCAGCAGCTGCTGGAAGCTAGTGGCATCCCTGAACACCGCCTCCACCTCGGACTCGATCAAAGAGTCCTTGGTCTTCGTGTTGCCCTTGATGATAATGTCATGTACCCGGACCGGAACCCGCTCCGTGGAAAGACGCCCGAATAGGGACTCCATATTGGCCCGGTCCATTTGAATTCGGGCCTCAGGAGTCATGGTTTCTTCTTCATCTTCTCCTTCTTCCAGCTCGAGTCTTCGTCTTCTTCATCTTCTTCGATTTCTTCGTAAGGTTCCGGGTCTGGATTTGGGCTCTCAGGCTGGTTGGATTGCGAGTCGGTCTTGGTTTTAGCTTCCATGGACGGAGTATTTGTTGCTTTTTACGAGTGTAATGTGGATTGTGGAGTAAAAAAGTGGCGGCGATCGGCGGCAGTAGGGCGGGGTGGGAGTTGATGCTAGGGAAATGAAATCATCGACACGACACCGTTTGGGTTGAGGGCTTTGTTAGCAGCATTGTGGTGTGTCAGTTCCTTTCTTTTTTTCTTTTTTCTTTTTTTTTTTTGATTTATGGTCTGTCAGTTCCTTTTTTTTTTTTTGCAATAGAAAAACATTTCATTCAACATTCAATGAAAGAGTACCTCACTAAACAGTGAGGAAAAGAAGAACGGTAAACAATCCGTCCAATGAAAAGTACCAGGCGACTCAGTCGCCCATTTAGCAAGACGATGTGCAATAACATTGTTCTCCCTAGGAATATGAAAACAACTATTACAGCCCAAAAAGTCCAACAATGAAGAGATATTCTCAAAGATTACTCCATTTGGGTCATGAGGATCGAGAGCCACAATACCTTTAATAAGGTTTAGCGAATCTGAACCGGCTTTTTCGAGGAGCAAATTATTATCCCTGGCAAAGCGAAGACCATACCGGAGTGCGAGAGCTTCTGCTGTCAATGAGTTGAAGGTTCCCGGTAACTGAGTTGCAAAAGCCGCAACAATATAACCTTCTTCACTAAAAATCCACCCTCCCAATCCAATGAAGTCGTCCCGCACTGCCGCATCACACCGTAAGAACCAAGCATTATTGCAGCCCCCTTTACCCTTCCACCCAAAGTTTGCACCAGCCACAGCTTCACGAGAAGAGAGCACCACACTTACCTGGGCTTTATCAAAAGTTTCTAACCACGCTTGACCCACCGAAATCACAGCTTCACAATTCCGGGCCTTCTTACCATGAAAAACATTATTACGTTCACCCCAAATCAACCACAAAAATAGACAAAACATACGAAATTCATGCTTTCGATCACTATTAAAAATATCCAAAATAAGGGAATAGATGTCTTCTCTATGGGAAAGCACAAAATCCTTCCACCAACCTGTGATTTTCCAAAATCTCTTGGACCACCAACAAGAGATAAACACATGCCAGTTCGATTCCACTCCCCCACAACGACAGCAATTTGCACTCGACTTCACGTGTCTCGGGCTAAATTCTCACCTGTTGGGATAGCCTTTGAAAATAATTTCCACATAAAGAATTTCACTTTTGGAGGAAGATTAAGGCTCCAGATTCTTTTCCACCATTGACTAACCATTTGACAGCTTGGTCCCGGAGCTTGTGAGTGGATGGATTTAAGAAGTTGGTAGCCGTCGAACCGAGTAGACTCCATTTTTCGTGAAATGCCAAATTGGTCGGTCAGGGAAGAACGCTCCCCCAGCGGAATCGACAGAATTTTTTCAGCATCGATAGGCCAAAAATTTGATGTATCAAATTGAAATTCCACCTCCTTGAAAATCAATAAGATCTTCGACTTTAGAAAAACCAAGAACAGGAGGGGAGAAAATCTTGAAACACTGAACCCTTGGGAGCCAAGGGTCAGAAAAATGTGAATACTATCTCCCCTGCCCACACGCCACCGGATACCCATTTTTAGACAATCTCTCCCCAAAGAAGACTTTTCCAGATGACAGAAGATCCATTTTTATCCGGGGCATCCAACACATCATGAAAAGGAAAATATTTGGCTTTGAGCATTCTGGCGACCATAGAATTGGGTTGATCGAGGATACGCCACACTTGTTTCGCCAACATTGCTTGGTTAAAAAGTTCGAAATCCCGAAAACCCAAACCGCCTTTAAATTTAGAGTCACACAAGGTATCCCACTTTACCCATGGTAATTTATTCCTCTCGTTCTTTACTCCCCACCAAAATCTGATAACAAGACTCCGCAGTTGCTTACAGATTGAGTTGGGAAGGCGAAAAAGGCTCATAAAATAGATTGGAATGGCTTGGACAACTGCCTTAATAAGAACTTCCCGACCGGCAGCAGATAAATAATTTCTATTCAGAATTGAGACCCGTTTCCAAACTCGTTCTCGAATCGATGCAAAAGTTCGATTTTTATTTCTGCCAATCATAGAGGGAAGACCCAAATAAGTGTCATGTGGGGTTGTGCTTGAGATCCTGAAAATGCCCAAAATGGATTGCCTAGTCGCCTGCTGCGTATTCGGAGAGAATGTAATAGCTGTTTTTTCCATATTTACAACTTGCCCGGAAGCCTTTTCATAGGAGGACAATAACTTCAGAATTGCATTGGCTTCTTGTTGCTTCGCCTTTGTGAAAATAATGGAGTCATCCGCAAAGAAAAGATGAGAGATCCGGGGAATGTTGTGTACATCGCATTCCCACAATTTGACCCGTCAACTCCGCTCGTCTTAAGAGTGCCGAAAGAACCTCTGCACAAAGGATAAAAAGATATGGAGAAAGCGAGCATCCCTGACGAAGACCACGGGAAGGGAGCACTCTGCCACCGAGCTTACCGTTGATTGAGACAGTGAATTGTACTGTGGAGATACAATCATGAATCAGAGAACACCAACGAGAAGGGAACCCCATTTTCCGAAGAATAGCCCCAATAAGTTTCCATTCGACCCGATCATAGGCTTTACTCATGTCCAACTTGAGCGCCATCCAACCCGTCTTGCCTGAGTAGATTTTTGACATAGAATGGAGAAGCTCAAACGACATAATAGCATTATCAGAAATTAATCTGCCAGGGACGAAAGCCCCTGATTTTCCGCAATAAGAGGGGCTAGAATTTTTTCAATCTAGCTGCCAAAGTTCTGGAGATAATCTTATAAAGAACCGAACATAGACTGATTGGTCTGAAGTCGAAAGACGCTTGGGATTTTTTTTTTTGGGATGAGAACTATTATTGTTTCATTAATTGATTTCACTGAACGTCCATGATTAAGAACGTCGAGGCAGGCTGATGTAACATCTTTTTTAGTAAAGACCAATGTTTCTGGAAAAAGATCGCGTGGAAACCGTCAACCCCGGTGCTTTATTTGGACCAATACCCATAAGAGCTCTTTCAACATCTTCATCAGTGAAAGGGGACTCTAGGAATTCAAAGTCTGATTGAGAGATATAGCATTCAATGCTGTCAACCACGCTAGAGATCTCCGAGTCTGAGGGCTTACAACTAGAGAATAATGTTGTGAAGAAATCTGTAGTATGTGCAAACATTTGCTCAGGTTGGCTTAACCATACTTCATTATCAGAAAGAAAACCATGAATATAATTATTATAATTTCTTGCCTTTGCTCGTGAGTGGAAGAATTTGGTATTGCGATCCCCGTCCTTAAGCCAATCCACCGCGCCCTTTGCCTCCAGAAACTTTCCTCTCGAAGGCTCAACCAGTCAATGTCTTTCTCAAGAATTTTGATTTCCTTCATGAGAAATTCTGAATTCGGCGAAGAATAGAGTACCTCGAGCTCCCTCTCTTTTTTGGCGCAATTTTTCTTTCCAGCCTCTAAAATTTTCAAAGTGCCAGAGAGTTAGCTCATGCTGACACTGTTTCAACTTACTACATATACTAGAGAAAGGTGATGAAAAATCTCTCTCTCAAAGAGGATACATAACAAGCCCGCTTCACCACAGAGAGGTATTCCTCTTCCCGAATCCAGAACGGTTCGAACCGAAAGGGTTTTATCCCCTTCGAGAAGACCCCATATTCTGGTTACCACCGAGGCGAATCAATATTGGCCTATGATCAGATTTCTCGAAAGGGAGATGTGCGGTGATAGCATTCGGGAAAATATTTTTCCAGCGAAAGTTACTGAGAAATCTATCCAGACGAGCTTGAATATTTTCCGTACCTTCCTTTTATTATTCCACGTAAACTTATGTCCTGTGAACTGGAAATCCGATAACTCGCATTCCTCCAAAGTCGACTGAAAATTGATAGACGCACTAATAGGCCGAAACCTGCCTCCCTTTCTTTCTCCTAGCCGTATGGTTTCATTGAAATCCCCTCCACAAAGCCAGGGTAAATCGAATTGAGGTTTCAAACGTTTAAGTAGTTCCCATGTGTGAAATCTGTTGTGAATTTTAGGTTCCCCATAAATCCCAGAGAATCTCCAACAATTCCCATCTGCGTCTCGAATTACCGCATCAATATGACCAAATGAATATGATTTAATTTCCACATCCCATCTATCAGACCAGAGGAGAAGAAGACCCCCACTAAGTCCAACACAATCCACGCAAAATGAACCAACAAAACCCATAGACGATCTAATCAAGTCTGTCTTAGCATGATGCAACCTAGTTTCAGACAGGAAAACTAGATCGGGAGAATGTTTGCGAACAAGGGCTCAGAGCTTGGACCGTGCAGGTATTCCCCAGTCCCCGCACGTTCCAACAGAGGCAACTCATGGTGTTCGGCGGCTCTGCCTAGCAGAGACCGCCGATTTAGAGGGTGAGCAATTAACTTCATCTGAACTCATTGAGTCGAACAATTTTAGTTTTTTTGGGTCCGTGGCCTCCTCCAGAGAACTGGCCAATTTTCTTTTGCACCTGAAATCGTTAACACCAATCCCTTTGATAGCATTCCCTTTCGCCTTTAGAGGGGATATTAATAGAATATTCTTCGCATTTACACCAAATATACTTTTTATGGGGCTGTTCTTTCTTCTCCCAGCCTTGCTACGATACAATTTCTTTTCCTTTCTAATACCAACTCCCATTTCCTCAATGACCATATCCGAATACCTAGACTCCGTATTAAATTCAGCCATTTCGCCCCCTGCCATTCGAATATCCCCTGTTGAGACGGACGACCATCCCCTGATTGATTGTTGTCTAACTGTCCCTTTTCAGCTTTCTGGATGTGGAGTGAGTTGTTATCTTGTGACTGGCCTCCTTTACTCACGCTGGGCTCACTAGGTTGGTCGGAACTGGAGAACCGTTCGAATTTGAGTTTTGCTTGCTCAATTTTTCTTGGTGCTGATAGTTGTAGCTCGTAACCAATCCCCAAAGCGTCTCGGGAGTCATTGCGGTCCCTATTAATATTAGAGGGACATTCACACCACCGATGCCCAATCAGTCCGCACTCGAAACAGAAATCCGGCAATTTCTCAAATTGAATTGGGAGAGTGAATTCCTCCCCATTGCTTCTAAGAATACTCTGACACCCCTTTTCAATGGTTTAGAGATATCGATCTTCACTTTGACTCTGGGATTAGGGCCATCCAAATCTACTACAAGTACCTCTCCTAACAATCCCCTATAGACTCGACACATTTTTCCGTTAGGCACACCAGAGGAGGTTCAGGAT
This sequence comes from Rehmannia glutinosa, assembly GCA_016081115.2. Classification (NCBI taxonomy): domain Eukaryota; kingdom Viridiplantae; phylum Streptophyta; class Magnoliopsida; order Lamiales; family Orobanchaceae; genus Rehmannia; species Rehmannia glutinosa. The sequence continues at coordinate 28,839,174 of CM071929.1, read as the reverse complement.
ATGAATCCAGAAAGGTACAATGTTAAACTCCATAGCCCGCAAATTTCCAGCTCCGAGAGGTTTAACCAAAGATATAAGATTCTTGTTGAATAACCAAGGTCCTCCGTTAAAAACCCAGTTTCTGTCCTCTTCCGACCCGAATTGAAAAAGAAAAGTGTTGATTCCCCCTCGGGCCTCAATTTGGAAAGAGGATTTAGTTCGCCAAATTAAACGCAACACTGATTCGAGCCCTTCCTTGTTCACATTTCTGCCTCCCACGATTTTCCCCACCAAACTTGTAGAAAGTTTTTCAATCCCCGCTACTGATTCTATGGCTGCTACCGATAGGCTGGGGGTATCATCCAAGTCAAGCCGAAGGCGGTCGCACATCTTCGAGATTTCATCTGGATCCATAGTCACAACAAAAAGAGAAAAGGGAAAGAGCAAAGAAAATTATACGAGTGAACTAGAAAATGAGATTAAAAAGACCCCGAAACACCGAGTCAAACCGGCGAGACGAGCAGCACGGCGGCTGAAGAAAACCCTAGTCGCTCTCACTAGAGAGAGAACAGGGATTGGTCTGTCAGTTCCTAAATTGCAAATTTGTTTGGTAATTATTATTTCTTCCACGAAAATATGAATAGTAAAAAGAATCCATGTAACTATTATATATATATATATATATATAAAAAACCAAGATAGTTGCCAAATATGGCAAAATCCCGCCAAAACTCATTAGGCCATATTTGGTAAGTCGTGTTCACTAATAGTACAACGCTTCTGTATAAAAAATTTGGCATCTGATATTCAAATTAAATTTATTCTTTAATTCTAGCAGCTGTTTGTCTTGGGAATCGAATTTAAAAGCATTCAAAATTTGAAAATGTGGAGGTGCGTTGGAAATCGCTTTCTTTTGTAGATTAAAAACCGAACAAAGATGTTGTTAATATATTTCAGTTTCTTAAATAACTAAAAAAAATTGATTTAAAATTTTAAATTGCATCAGAATCAAGATATTGTATTGAGAACATAAAAAGCTGCTTTGAGAATACAAATAGTTGTAGTACATCATTACACTAAATTGAATATTTGACTCATAATTAAAAATAAAACAATAAAGATCACTAACACATTGAATGTTGCAGATTACAAAATTTGGAAATATAATGGAGAACTCATTATAAATAGCAACCATATTTCCAAGTCCATAACCAATATCACAACACCCTGCACATATGAAATGAATATATATATGCCCCACCCCATTCAAAACCTCACTTTTTCGGAGGAGGAATAGTACAGAAATAATTCTGCAAGATGCGACATTGTTAACATTGAATTTGAGCATTGCAATTTCAAAGAAAATCAAGAATTCAACAAAAGGTGAGTTTTTAATATTTTTTTTCTACTTATTAGTTTATATAAAATAAATATGCCCCTGGCATACTAAATCTATATATGTATATATCAGCAAACATAGAGGCATTCAAGTTAGTGCAATAACTGGAAGACAAATTAAGCAATATATCATTTATATATTAATTATGATACTGCATTGCATATAAATTATATAAAAGGGTGTAAATTATTACAACCACAAATATTAGTATAGTACTTCTTGAACAATTGTGCAAAGTTCAATTGCTACTTATAATGTTGTTTCAAAATTTTGTTCATATCTAGAGAATGTATTTTCCGTAAAACAGAGGTAAGAATATTGTTATTTTCCTGAACTACCATTTTATCAATGTAGCGGACATTTCATTTAATTAGTGATCAATAATTCATCTAACCATCAAGATCTAACAAATAAATTTTTTTCAGCACATTGTACATGAAAATCATTTGTATCCAGTGAAACTTTTTGTTATTAGATTAAGCGCCTAAACAACATCTCCATCAAAAAAATTGTTACTTTTTAGAATATCTAAACAGAAAATCTTATCATTTTCAGATAAATTTCTTAAAGAAAGAAGAGGAAGAATTTCATTTCAGGGTGTTCAGTTCCACATTATTGCACACATAAGGAAATAGTCCAAATAAAAGGAGCAAGAGGAAAATGAAGCTTATCTGATCAATTACATTCTCTAGCAAGCGACAGAAGAGTAGCAATGGAACAAATGGCAAGTCTTCTTATTTTTTAATTCAATATGAGAAATTTATTTATCTTCGACACTAACTAATTTAGAATAGATAATATTGTTGTAGTTCAATACAGTAGCAATAATATTGTTTCCAATGTATGAAAATTTTATGTGCTAGAAAAAAATTGCAAAAAAGCCAATATCTTTTTTTGTTTTTTTCCTATACTAAAAGAACACTTCATTTAAAAAATAAATATTATGAATAATATTTAATAACTACATCTAAAGAATTCCTAATTAGCAAAAGAGAAATATCATACCTAAATCGTAAGCTACATATTTATAATATACACATATGAATAATTATGACATATAAAACTATAATGTCAGAATCAGTGTTGCTTCTAATTACTTAAATTTGGAGAAATTGTATAATATAATATATACGACAAAAATGTTAATATTATATTACCCTAAACATAATAGTTTATATTTGATAAAGTTTTTCTATTGTTTGCATTAATCAAACTTTGAATGATCGAAATACAATTGATTATCTATGAATATAAGAAAATATTAAAGGAACAAAATTATGGAACATATTAAAGGATAAAAATACATAATACATCTAAGAAACTCTCAGATATGCATTTTTTGATTTTTGTTTCAAAAAATAAAAATTAATACATATTAGAATCCTTATACATCTTATACAAACAATAGAGATCTGAGTTTTTTGAGATTTTTTTACCAATTTGAATAATGTAAAAGAATTTTTCACCAATTTGAAATTTTTGGTTTTGAAAAACCCAAAATAAGCATCAATAAATGATTAGCATGCGAAAATAGTTGGAAAAACAGGAACTTGGCAACAGAAAAAAAAAATTCAGATCTACACTAAACATACATTAGGTTTAAGTTTCTTATTCTTAAGAGAGAAAATAAAAAAGATGGCAAATTTGAATTCTTTTGTTCTGAAAACCCCAAAAAGTCAGCATGTATATCATTTTTTTTTGTATATAATTCGTAATACTATACAAAAATGTTAATTTTTTTTTGTTTTGGTTTTGAAAAACAAATAAGAAACATAATACATCTCAACTAAATAAAAATACAGAAATGAACATTTTTACAAAAAAAAAATTAATGAAAGTTCTGGGGTTTGAAAACTCAAACATGGAAATCATTAAAAAAAGTCCCTATAAAAAACACTAAATTACCTTCGAAACTAATTAAAAACACTAGAAATACATACTTTGTTGGTGCGGCCAAGTGTTCTTTGATAGAAAACTAAACTATTTGGAGAGAGAATATACTATGGGACATTGTTTAGGATTTTTGGTTTTTAAATTTTGTCTTAAAAATGAGGCCAGGGCCGATGTCGCTCACTAACAAAAAATGGGCTTTGGTCTTTAACTAAAAAAATATTGATTGGGCTATGCTAATATATTGTATCTGTTTTGGTTGTTTGTGTACTTTAGAAAAAGCCCAACAATCATTTAGGCTTTAATTACTTATTCATTTATTTATTTTGTATTTCAGATTTTTCTCATTAAATGATTTTAACTGTTCAATATTTTACTTAATAAAAATAAATGGTCAAATTTAATATTATTTATTTTAATTCTGCTAAATTTAATATATAGCATAATTATCAATATCCAATATATTATTTTATTTATATGCAATTTTGATGTTATACTAAATAAGATTTTATTTGATCAATTTTAATATTATATATTTTACTTGGGCTAAATGATTTTAACTATTAACTATCATACTTAACAATAATTTATTTGGTCAATTTTAATATTATTTATATTAATTTTGCTAAATTTAATATATAGCATATTTATTTTTAAATGCAATTTGTTTTGTTTGTAAATTATTGTACATATTGATTTACATTGTTGATCACTTTGCTAATGTAATTTTCAAGGTTCAATGAAGAGCATATTTCATTTGACAACATCTCATTTGTCTCATATCACAAATGATATTGAATATCTTTAACAATTATTTGGTTATACTGCTTATGTCATGCAAGATATATACTAATAAATATTATTTTGTTTTGTTATTTTTTCGTGCAATACATCATTACGAATTATGGAAAGGAAATATATGTCATAATCTACTTCATTCTCGGTCACAAATAATCACAATCTACTTCATTCTCGGCCACAAATAATTATATAATTATTGACTTTACGACGGATGAAACTCCTCCTAAAAATAATGTTAGTGTCATAGAGAAAAACAAAAAGAATTTTGATAGAGATCTGTCTGTATCTAAAATAATATTTGAATATTTAATTACTCGAATGTGTTTTTTTTTGTTGTGGCTTTAATATTTTTATGTAATAATTATTAATTAATACTAAAAGATTGATTAAACTGTTTTTCACTTTGAAATTGAGCCTTTTGGAATTCATATTATTATTTTTAACTATTTTTGTTAGAAACACCTCAATATAGATGTAGGAAACAGTCATACTCCACAATATATAATATAAAATAGGAAGTTTTCTTGGACATACTTTTTTTATTTTTTATTGAATTTTTTCTATGATTAATTATTTAGTAATATAATACAAAAACACAACTTTATAAGCATTGGTACAAATCTTTTAATTATTTGTCGAAAAATCTCCTTATGAATAGTTGTTTATACAATTACACATGCAAATAATTATTTATATATATACTTATCTTTTATTTTTTTATTGAAAAAAGAAACACAACAATTACTAAAAAAAATTAAATTATTTTTCTTAAGATACAGTCCGTGCATCGCACGGGAGGATTTCTAGTAGGAGCGTAAAAACATTGAATTGAGTCAATACCTTATTTTTCAAGTTACTTTATTCTATCGAATTTCAATAATTTTGTTTTAAGTTTATTCGATTGTTAATTGAGTTAAGTTCATTTTAGGAAAAGTAGAATATTTCATTAAATTGAGTCGGCTAAAATCTCCGATTTTAACTACAACGAAACCACATCATTTCCAAACATGAAAGAAGTACGATGAAAAACATAAGTTGCTAAAAGTGAGTGAATTATTACATTGTCGAGGAATAAAAACACACTATTACTTTAATTGAGTCGAGTTTTTGAATGAATTTTAATTAAACCAAATATAAATCGAACTCAAGTAGCTTGTCATTTTAAATATATTTTATTATTTTGTCAAAAAAAATCAAATCGATATTAGCTTCATGTTTTATCAAACAAAATGTGAATTGATTTTTTTTTTTAAATATCTAAAGAGGAGTATTGAGTAATTTTATTTATTTTGTTAGTCCTAATTATATAAGGAAATTTAAGATATTAAAAAATAGCTACAGAAAGAAAATGATTAAATAATTAATGAGAAGGAATCAATAGAAATTAGAAAAAATATAAAAGTATTCTTAATATCTTTAAAAGAAATTCGAAAACGCACTTAAATAATCAAGTGGATATCTCAATAACAAGTGATGAGGCACAACAGAGTCCAGACTGACAATAATAATGTAACTCTTTTTTTGGGATAAAGGAATTAGTATAACATATTATACAAACATTATATATAATATTAAAAATTATTATTCAGTTTTTTATTGGGTTCAATTAATCAAAATAAAAAATAAAACTGAATCAAAAATCAATAACTTAAAAAAAATAAAAATTACCAAGGTCAGACACCGCCGAAACAAATTCAAATTAGGCTTATTGTCTCCCACCTCAGGTCCTCAACCCCTTTCCCTCTCTGAATATTGCAAAAGCCATTCAAATCCACCAAGCAAGAATATTCAGTCAATGTCAATCAATGGCAACACTCTGTACAATAATCTCTTCTCTTCGCTGATTTCCGACATCAAATCATATAATGGGATTGACCCTCTCCTCCCTTGGCTCCGGTAATCATTTCACTCCTCCACTCGAACTGTGTGTTTTTGTTGCATTTGCGCATATAGATTAATTTCACTTTTTTTTTTTTGATCTGAGCAGTGGGATAAGAAAGATGAAAGAGACGCTGCCGCCTCAGCTTCTGAAAGAGAAACTGCCTCGGTTTCTTCAGAAATGCTCGGAGACTTTCATAACCGACCGCCGTTACTCCAACGATTTGCGCTACCTTCGCGTTTGGTTGCAACTGGTACCTCTTTCTATTATCCGCTAACAGATTATTTGTGTTTTTTTGTTTTCGGTGTTGTCTGCCATTCGGGTTCGGGGTTTTATTTTTTTTATTTTTTGGTTTGCATTTCAACTTTTAGTTTGCTTTTTGTGGATTGATTTGTGCACCATGTTAAAAGAGATACAGTGTGAATGCTAGTAAACAATTTTATTACAGTTTCTTTTAATGTCTTTTGAGTTAGTGAAATTGAGCAAATAAATCGGAATTGATGAATATTCTACTCAAATTTGAGTGGAAGTACTTCTAAATCCAAACTTTAGGTTTTCAATTCCTTAAAATTGAAGGCTATGATATTGTAATGGGTTGAAACGAACTCGAAGTAGCTTATTCTTATTGATTTTCTGTATGTCCTATAATGTAGATGGATTTTGTGGATGATCCAAAAGCAGTTTTAAAAACAATGGAGATGAATCGGATTGGGATGAAGAAGTCTTTGTTTTACCAGGCTTACGCTCTCTATTATGAGAAGATGAAGAAGTTTGATGCTGCTGAGAAGATTTATCATTTGGGAGTGCAGAAGTAAGAAGCTTTTGTCAGATGTGCGATTTAGGGGTAGCAGTTTTTCGTGGGACATGATTGTAACTATACATGGTCATGCTAGGACAATCTCTGATACACTTCCACCTTTTTGGCTACATCTGTATTAGATACCTTTTGTTGCGCAAGGATTATGATATGAATTGAATAAAACTGATATGCTGCAATATCTATTTTTCGAAGGCTTTATATTCTGTGTGCTTTGCAGTGATCTCCCAAGGAAGCCAATTATTTCTTTTCCGTGTTTGCTTTCAAATTTTTGATGGACAAGTTTCTTTACGCAGTTTCACTATGAAGCCTTCTTAGTCATTTGTATGTTCATTCTCAAAATGATAAGCTTTGCAAAGGCTCTGTTTATGACCTTAAATTTAATTTAGGCTTTATGGCCTATAGCAGAACTTACTACCATTGTTTACAAATAACATTGTTATTTTGCACCTCATTCTATAGTATTTATTTGTTGAAACTCTTGTATAGTACATGATCATAGTTACTGATATTTATTGTTTTAAATTTCATTTGTTTTCACTTGTACAGCCTTGCAGAGCCTGCCGATGAGTTGCAAAAGTCGTATGAGCAGTTTCTTCATAGAATGGAACGACATAAAAATAAGAGAGCTCAGGTATTTTATTAGTCACATTCTGCCTAATACCTCTCCATTGTCGGTAAGGTTTCTTCATTACCTAACCATGGGGCATCGCACGTACTGCAGCTACAGAGAGGGAAAACAAACAGCGGACCACTGAATCATGACAAGGTTAGAGTATGTAAAGATGATTCACAAAAGGCGGCTTATAGCCAGCCTGCACAAACCTGGCAGGAAGAGTATTTGCCTGAGACTCAAGCTAAGTTTGCAAATATTGGAAACAAGATGGTCTCTTCGCAAAGCTCTCAGAATGATATGTCTATGAAAGATGCAAATCATAACCACATGGCAGCAAAATCCAGTAATATTGGATTACTCAATGACCAATTCTTTAAAAAGGTGGCAGTGACTGATTCTGAAGTCCAAGTAAAATTGGAACAAGAGGAGAACAGAAAATTTGGGGTGATGATACGGTTGTGGTTAAGTTTGTAGATACTGCCATCGTTGGGAAATCAATGCCGAAGATGCACGACATCATGGTCTTGTGGAGCCCACAATTAACACAAAAGAGGCCATGAATGCTATCAACAGCATGTTCCAAGAGCCATTAGAGCCATCTATTGCTGGCAGAAAAAGTAGAAACCAGTCCAAAACTGTTAACGAATTGAAAAATGGATTTAAAGTTTTCACTGATGAAAGCTCAGAGACCGAGTTTGAATCGTCTCAGCAGACCTCGTCAAAGGATCCATCAATGACACAACTTATAAGGGCTGACGCTAATCAGTCTCTGGATGAACCGTTTGAAATATATCTTGATGGTGAGGAAACCAATGATTTTAAAGAAAAAGTAAATGAAAAAGTTATGCAAGCTTCGATATCTAGTATGCATGCTTCTGTGTTTGCCAAACCAAATGATCCCCCTTCAGAATGTTTTAAGGATCCAAATCTGAGGAGGGCCCACCAAACTGGACTCCGGGAGGATACAGTTGTTTATCGATTTGTAGGTTCAACCATCTCAGATGAACCAGAGGTAGAAAATGCTTGGCACCATGGCCTTGTCGACCCTACCATTAATTTGAAGGAAGCTATGGAAGATATTAATAGCATGTTTGGAAAGCCAATAGAATTTGCCAGGAAAAGCAGGCTGAAGAAACATGACAAAGCACCTGATGTGAAAAACAATTTTGGAGAGTTTCTGATACTTCCTGATGGTGAACCAGACAATGAAAAGGCTGATGTGATGAACAATCACACTGGGTTTTTGATACTTCCTGATGATGAATTAGATAATCAACATGACAACTCCTTGCCAAGCTCATCTACCGGGAAGGGAAGTGATTTGTTTGAACAAACTCTGTGCACAAAGGAGGCAGTGGCTGAAATCAACAAATTGTTTGCAATGCCAATGGATTTCTAAAATACTGTAAGTGAGACATTCTTTGTTTCCTTCTGGATTTTGTTAATATGTTCTTTTTAGTTTATTTGGTCTTCTCTCTTGGTCATATATTGTTTATGTCGGTTATAATTTTGTGTTCTTATTGTCATTGTGTGTTTTATACCATTTATTACATTTTGATTTAATGTCATGAGATTTAATACTCCTAATTAGCTTATTAGTTTAGAAAAGTTCTCAACTGATGAACAAATCAAGAAGCAGGCAAGCAGCTTAATAGGAAGACTTCACTTCATAAATGATTTGCAGCTTACAGATTTAATGTTAGCTTAAAAATATTGAAGCAGATTGATAAATAAAACAAAAGGAAAAAGAAACAAAAATCGAAATAAAGCCTTGTCAATTCTCAAGGACCAGGGTTAAGAAAAATAATAATCAGCTCATGGTTCTTCTGCCTTAGGAGTACAATGAGCCGGACGGAAAGCCAATGGACCGGCAGCATATATTACAGCCTCGTAGTTAGATCCCAAAATTCTCTCGTCTTCATAACGAAGTGGAGCACCGTTGAGACCATAGTTGACATTGGTGAGAAAGTTACACGTTTTGAGAGGCGAAGACACCAATTTCACTTTGCATGAATGTAAAGGATGGTCCAAGAAAGAGTGGCTCAACTTAAAGCCTTTAAGCTCTGCATAGAAATAACCGTTTTTATCGGTTTCACATGCCTTGTAATAGCTGATTCGATTTCTATGGTCTTTGCAGATAACGCTAACGGTTGCAGTTTCAATCGGCTTGGAACCATCAACAGCCCACGTTCCGTGTTGCTCACAGCTTTGGCAGTAGACAACTCCTTCGACCACCACGTCCGTGACCTTCTCCGCCAGTTTTGGTGGCTGTGGGAGTGGTTCTTCGGCGGTGGTGAGATGGATGGCGAGTGAGAGAAAAAGGAAAGGAATGAGAGCAATGAGTTGGCTGCTTGCCATCTTTATGGCTTCTTGTGAAGATGTGCTTTATTTAGAAGATTGTATTGGGAAATTGCTTGAGAGTGTTGTTGGATTTGATAGTATATATAGTTGGTTTGTGGCGTTTGTTGGGTTTGAATTTGAATATGTAATATCGACGTGGGAACGACTAAATTTGTATTTTTGGATAATTTGGTTTCCTAATTATTGCTAACGTGCTGACCACCTTCATAGTTCTTGAGGTTCTGTTTGGATTTTTCTTTTTTTTTTTCCTGGGATATGTTCTGTTTGGATTTTGATCAAATTGCTCTTTGGGGCATATGAGAGCTGGTGAAAATTTGGTAGAGATTTTTTGGGAATTCATACTGAATAGTATTCGTGTGGGTTCGATTCGGGGAGATCAACTATTATTAGATTTGGAGGGTTGAGCATAATTGTTTTTTTTTACTTGAGAGGATATGGTTGTACGTTAGCAGACCTTACCATAATTATCCAAAAAAGAAAAACATAAATAACCATGAAAGTGGCCTTCACGTTGCTATTAATTAGGAAGCCAAATTATCCAAATACCAATTTAGTTGTCCCCACGTGCACTCAAAAAAAAATATTTGCCCCCACGTTGATAATATATGACATATTGATGGAACTGAAACCCAACAAACGCCCAAACCAACTATATATATACCCATCAAAGATTCAAAAATCCAACAACACTCTCATCAACCATTTTCCCAATACATTCTTCTGACTTGACAACAAGTAGTCATAAAAATGGCAAGCATCCAACTCACTGCTCTCATCATACCTTTCCTCTTTCTCTCACTCTCCACCGCCGAAGAACTCCTCCCACTCCTCCCACTCCCACTCCCGCTCCCACAGCCATTAAAACCGGTTGAGAAGTTCAAAGACGTGGTGGTCGAAGGAGTTGTCCTCTGCCAAAGCTGTGAGCAATTCGGAACACCGGACTTGGATGGTGCCAAGCCTATCGAAGCAGCAACCGTTCGTGTTATCTGCAAATTTCGTAGAAATGGATTCGTTTGACAAGACATTTGAAACCGATAAAAATGGTTATTTCTATGGAGAACTTAAAGACTTGAAGATCTCTTCCTTGGAACAGCCTCTACGTTCATGCAAAGTGAAATTGGTGTCTTCGCCTCTTTCAACGTGTAACCTTCTCACCAACGTCCACAATGGTCTCAACGGTGCTCCGCTTCGTTATGAAGACAAGAAGATTACGGGAACCAACTATGAGGCTGTAGTATATGCTGCAGGTCCATTGGCGTTCGCCCCGGCTAATTGTGCTCCTAAGGCAGAACAACCATGATCGATCACCTGATGATTATTATTTTCCTTAATCAACCCTGGTCCGATCTTTGAGGATTGATAAGGCTTTATTTCATTTTTTTTTTCTTTTTTTTTTGTATTGTCTATCAATCCCCGTCAATATTTCAGCTAACATTAACGTTTGTAAGCTGAAAATCATTTATGAATTTATATGTGATTTGCGTTCATACATTTTGAAACCTTGTCATGAAAGTGAACCCCTTTGTGTTGATTAAGAGAATTTGAGAAAATCATATATAACTTCAACCATTTTTGTCAAAAAGTTGGAGTAAATCAAAGTTGAGTAAAGTGAATTATTCGTTTCAGGGGAAGATTTATTTGTTTGAGGGGAGCTATTTATCTGCTTCTCTGATTATATATGTGATGACTTTCCAACCAATGGCGGAGCCAGGAGACCTAACAGGGTGAGCCGATATACGAAAATGGGGTGGACAAGATAGAAAATCTGAAAAAAATAATACAAATTATAAATATATATATTTTTTTAAAAAGTTCTCACTGAAAAAAAAAAGAGGGTTGGGCCAGGGCCCAGTCCAGAATGCGCGGCCAGTGTTTCCAACATAAATTGATTGTGTGATACTGCTAACTGCTTAATATCGTGTTTGGGGGTACAACATAAAAGGTTCAGTAGACACTTTCACAATATATAAAATGCAAATCACATACAAATTCATAAATGTTTTTCAGCTTACAGACGTGATGTTAGCTGAAAAATATTGACACGGACAGACAAATAATACAAAAACAAAAACAAAAAACAATTCAAATATTAAAGCCTTATCAATATTCCTCAAGGACCAGGAGGGATATATAAGGGAAATATATAATAATAATCAGGTGATATCGATCGACGTGGGAACAACAAATAAATTTGTATTTTTGGATGATTTGGTTTCCTAATTATTTATTACTAACGTGATGGCCTCCTTCATAGTTATTTATGTTCTGTTGGGATTTTCATCAGGCTGTCCGATTACTTAAGATATCGACATGGACTAATTTATGAGTGTCAAAAAGAAAAAAATAGTAACTAGTATTGATTTTAATAGTTTTAAACACCGAGTACAAGTTTTAAACTCCAGCGTTTATTGGGTTTGAACTTGAATATATGATATTGTTGGGGTAAAATCGGTTTTTTCCTATTTCATTTATTTAATTCTCTCTAATTAATTATTAGCTCATGAAAATCATCAATTGGGCCAAGTCAAAAAAAAAAAAAAAAACCACGAACCTCAGCTTATTACATCAAGCCCATGAGGCTCACAACATAATATCATGCCCTAGAGGCTCAATTCGTTATATTCGGCTCCTACTGATGCGGCTCACAGTCTTAGGTATCAATAGCCTCTCCTTCATTATTTTTCATTAGGCACAATCTAAGCGTTGATTGATTCTCTGTCTTGGATTTTTCTCCTATCTTATGTTGACTTACTTGTCGGAAGAACATAGAAGCTTCCCAAGACACTGGGAACCCTTCTCACCCTGTTTGTGTATTAAGTATGCCGAATCATACCTTACTTGGATTATCCTAACTCGGAATGATATCAAGGTGGGGACAACTAAATTGATATTTGGATAATTTTGCTTCCTAATTAGTAGCAACGTGATGGCCACTTTCATAATTATTAATGTTCTGTTTGAATTTGACCATTCTCTCCATGGAAACGTCATCTATTTAGTAGTTATATAAATTTGATGTTGCCATCTAATTGTAATTGGGTTTGATCCATGTAAATTGTAGTCAAAATGATGTAAAAACTAAAATATAATGAGATTGATCAACTACATGACAAGTCTAATAATAATGTTTGTCATATAACTAAATGGGTCCGTTCAAACTCAATTTGACAAGTGCAGTAATATTTGAAGTCTCTCATAAGACCATCATACGGACCCTAATCCTTAAGACGAATCTTATAATATAATACGTATGAAAATTCAAACATTAAATATAAAAGTGATAATCTTTTAATGTCAAAAGAAAAAAAAAATGTAACTAGTATCATTTTAATAGTTTCAAATTACTTATCATACATTTATGAATTCAAAAAAAATATTCAAGTTCAAACTTAAATATACAAAACAGAAAAATAGTTTAGATAATGTCATTCAAATTATTTCTTAATTTGTAAAAAGCAGAATAATTTCAAATATAATTGTTTATCCAGCTTGATGTGCAGAAGTATTGAACAAAGTAACATAGCTTTTTTTTTTAATTAACTTCAATTTTATCTGGATCAGCTAATAACATAATTTTTTTTTAGTCCTCTGAGGGAAAGAACTCTCTGTTTATGATCTCTTCAACAGTAACCATACATCCATTTTTCCTCTGCCTCTGCTCCCCATCTTAATTCACATACAAAATACCAAAAAACAAGCCAAAAACCACACATTTTATCCTCAACCCCTCTATATGTACACCTCCCAATTCTCATGTCTCCACATTCACAAGCAGCAACAATTCTCCCCCACACACAAGAAATACAAGAAACAAGACTCTAAATAATTACAATTTTCAACTTCATGCATTGACCTAAGCTTCATTTGACATAATCTCAATTTCTGCCCACCAAAGAGGTGACAATTTCGGAATTGCCCCGTCGGGCCCTATCCCCGTTATCTCTCTCAACCTGCCACAAACGTCTCTCATCGACGGTCTCCGTCTCGGGTCGGGATCAGCACAAGCCCTAATCACATCACCAATCTGTTGAAGTTGATCTTCCCTATACGTTCTTAAAGTCGGGTCGACCATTTCCCGGAGAGGTTGCGGTCCTCTAAGGTAATCCGACGCCCAATCTTCAAGCGAATCACTACCGGCCGAATATGGAGCCTACCGGTTATCATTTCAAATAGTATGGCCTTAAAGCTGTAGACATTAGTCTCCGGATTTGAATGGCTCTCAGTCGCGACCCCTTCGTCCCAAAAAGACGAAATCGGATAGTTTGGCGGCGTAATCTTGATTAGGTAAATAGATGATGAGGTCAGGTTTCTGTGGGCTAATGGCGGTCTTAGTTGATGCATGTGGTCCAGGCAGTATGCTATGCCCATCGCGATTCTCAATCGCATTAGCCAGTCCAAGTGTTCGGCTTCTTTTACTGCAGAATTCAGTAAATAGACAGAGTTAGCTGAACACAGATTATGGGATGAGATCTGAAATAGGCTTCATTCAGTATACATGGAATGAAGAGAATCTAAGCACTCACTGTGTATATGCTCGAAGAGAGTTCCATTGGGAGCATACTCGAAAACCATCATCCTAGTGAAAGGTTCCTGTTCTTCACAAAAACCAAGTAGGCTGGCGAAATTCTTGTGATTCACTTTTGATAACGTGTCAATCTGAAATGCAGATCACACTGAATCAATTTCAAGAAATATAAAGAGTATCGGGCCATCGGCATCACTCCATAAAATAGGCACTGCTTTTTAAAACTCGAAATGGGCATAAATCCGGGAGTCCAACCAAGATTTACATGATAAATACAATTTCATGTTTCATAAGCGCGTAAATTCAAGTTGTTAAATTCAAACTCACTCTTGACAATGCCAAATTCCAAGATTCCAGATTTGTAGAACTTAAAAATGTTTATGAAAACTAAAAGATTTCGATATAATCACGTAAGAGTACCTTCTTCCTGAACTGAGCTTCCAGATAGCTAGACCAGTCCTTAGCAGAAGCCATTGCAACGGATACAACTGCTATCTCAACTCCACTGGACAATGTACCCTTGTAAAAATTACAGACCGATGATGAACCAATCACATTACTAAAATCCTCACAAGCAGCCTCAAGTTCAGATCTCTTGAGCTTTGGGACACCTGCGACACCAAAGACGGATTAGTTTGATGATCGAGAATGTCTGTTCACTATGGTCAATCGGTGATGGCACACGATTCTAAAAAATGGTAAATAAATTTTAATTCCGTTAGTGTAGGCCTCATTATGCATGAGCCTTGTATTTAAATTTGTATCATTTTAATTCCTTTGAATTCTTTTGCCACTCATAAATTAGTCTACTGAGCAAGTCTGCTTAAGTTACTAACAAATCATCAGATGGCTTTCATGTGATGCCCCTTGTAATGCATATTTACTTAATTGACCGTAGAATAGAAAAACCCAAAGGGATTAGTTACCAAAACTACCCTTGAGATTTAACCTAGTAACAAAAAAAATCCTATTATCTTTTCAAATTACAAATACCCCTTTAAGGTATTACAAAACACCCCCTTTAGATGTGTATATGCTTAACATATACCCCCATCTTGAGGGTGCAAATAGAAACAAATATCAAGGGGGTATTTGTAATTTTGAAAGATATATATATATATATATATATATATATTTGGTAATTAGACTGAACCTCAAGGGTACTGTAATTATCCCAAATTCAAAAATCCCCAGTGTGGAGGAAAGAAGTTACCAGTTACGAATGCTCTCTGCAGCTGTCCACTTAATCCAGTAGCCCAGGGCTTGACAGAAGCAACTTTTCCACTTCGATAGCAGAAGATGCCAATGATTAAAAGTAGAAGCAACACAGGACCAACAATGGCTGCAGATAATATGAGTCTGAAATTTTCCTGGAACTTCTAGTTGGTGCACTAGGCCTTTCTGCTGGCGTAGGAAGTGAAGGTGGAGAATACGAGTAACAGCGGAAGGGGCAGAGGATGGTGCTAATGGGTCAGGAGATGGAGACGGAGACGGAGATGGAGATGGAGATGGAGACGGAGTAGATGATGATGTAAATGAGGGACGTGGAGGAGAATTTGGAGGACGAAATTGAAAGGCTGGTGTTCTCCTAATAGGACGTTCTTGTAACAGTTTTCGTCGTGCCGCATCTCTTGTTTCCCCTGAATTCCTGCAAAGGCAAGATGGAATCAAACCTCAAGGAGTTTTTTGCAATTTTCAAAAACCTCTAGCTTTTTTGTAATTACCCCGAACCTCAGGGTTTTCTTTGTAATTATCCCTAATTCATAATAAGGTATTATTCATTTTTCAGAAGTGATGGAAAGAGTCCCACAACCATCTTTCAGAAACGAGGCATACAAACACATTCACGTTTTATCAATATCAAGTATTTAACTATTATGCAAGTACCACGCGATTTCTCAAAAACACCCAAAAAAACATGATTTAAGTTATCTAAGAGGTTGGAAAAGATTCCAAATTTGAAAAGTATTCCTGCAATCACATTGACAGATGGTCAACTGAACAATAGATGCTCCAGTAAGCAAGAAAATTTAGAATGAAAACATCAGGCAAAAAATTCAACTATGCAAATCAATGTATTTGAAATTTACTAAATTACTCTGCTTGGATTTACCGTGAGATTAGTAGGCTATTACAAGATGACGCTTGATTGGGTCTGGATAACAACAGGTCCTCGACCACTTGAACTTCAGATAACTTTTGAAGTATGTACATTTCAGGACGTGTGCTGTCAAGAAGCTCATTGTTGTCCAGCAAACTGACAACGAAAGCCCATTTATCAAAACACGAAAAGGCATTTTTTCACTAAAGAAAAAGCAAGTTTTAATGCAAACTTACAGGATCGTCATCGAGAAATTGTTGCCAAGATGACATGGAAGCTGTCCGCTGAAGTTATTATATCCAAGGTCTAACACTTCCAATTCTTTTAAATTTGCAATCTCTTCAGGGATGGCACCAGAAAACGAATTGTTGCGCAAAATTCTGCCAACAATTTCCAGTTAACAAAATAGCAAGGGAAAAGAAAAATGGACATAAACACAGTTCATAAAGAAAGAGTCAGGATTGAAGTTAATAGTTTGAACAGAAATCAATTTGGTGTATCTTACATAGACTTCACGTGAGCAAGGTTCCCGATATGAGGAGCCAGAGTACCTCTCAGACAGAGATCCTTGAGGTTCCTGTGGATAGTAGTTACGAAATTATAAATATACAGTTTGTACAAATCATATTTCACGTAAACATATTCAATCAACAATAAATTATAATGCATCAGCAGGAGAATGTATCCTTCTAAAATAAATTCCCTTATCAGTCC
Organism: Rehmannia glutinosa; assembly: GCA_016081115.2. Taxonomy (NCBI): domain Eukaryota; kingdom Viridiplantae; phylum Streptophyta; class Magnoliopsida; order Lamiales; family Orobanchaceae; genus Rehmannia; species Rehmannia glutinosa. Next base: position 28,822,092 of record CM071929.1, on the reverse strand, counting down.
ATTTCCTATAGAAAATTATTCTATTACCCAAAATATATCCGGTTGTTCACATGTACTATACACAAAAAAATACTCGGGAAAATCAAGCAGTGTTACAGAACATAACATTACTTTTAATAAAATTAACTGTTCAAGTTGATTTACATATAAGGCTATTCTCATCTATACAGAGATACGATACTTCCAATATACAATAAAAAAAGGAACTTCGTATGGAAAATTAAGCAACAAATCACTATCCCTTTGCATGCCGTTATTGGTAGCATCTAAATAATTCTTTTAGGTTATTAAAGCTTGGAGTATGCCTGCTTTATATCTCAACCCCCTATCCCGACTCCTAGAGTTAGAAAGTAATTATCATCAACATGAAGAGCATTAGATATATCCATATTTCTTTACTGAAGCAATTAATACATCATTCCATTTAGATATCGTTTAAGTTTTAACAAGTTGACAACCATCAAACAATAATTTACAACATAAAACTAACAACAAGCATCTGCAAAAAGGTAGACAACCACCTACATTTTGTGGGGTTCGATCCCAATACCTCAAAGGGCGATCCTATTAATGTTCACAACAAATTAGTATCGTCCTAATTATTCTAAATAGTCACAATGCTGGTGTGAATGAACTGGAAAATAAAGAATGTGTACAAAATGTCTTAAATCTTTAAACAAAAATATAAGGCAAGTCACCAACTATTCTAAGTTTTAACCATCCAGCATTAGATACGGATCATCCCCTATATACATTCTTGCGATTACAACATTGGGGAGACATGTAATTTTGGTAAAGCACTAGGATGGTCCCTCCGATAGCACCCCTCCTCATGAAGTTTGAATATTTTTGCCGAGCTTGTTAGAGAGAGTTATTGCCGAGCATCCTAACTTACCATGTTATTCTCTACAGAGGCATCTATGTTGGTTTCATGAAATTTTTTGTTTTTTCAAACTTTTCTTGGCAATATTAGTTATTTCAAATTTATTTATTTATTAATAAAAATTACTTTTTTTGGCATAAAATTGTATTCTATTATTATAGCTGGTTTAATACTGTACTTCAATTTATGAATTTATATTATTAAGTTTAAAGTCATTAAAATTTCAATACCTTCAATGATCCCCAATATTTTCAAAAAATGGATAGAACTGAAAATATAACTCAAAAATCAAGGGAAAAAAAAGAAGAAGAGCAAAAATAGACTTACAAGCCAACAACATATCCTTCTGAGCACTCAACTCCAAACCAAGAACAATGACTCTCCAATCCTACTTCATCAATCCAATTTGTCAAAGCTCCATGAGGATCACTTACAATTTTTCCTTTAAACCTCAGCAACGCCACACCTAATCAAGAAGATTAATTAAAAATAAATTAAAAAAAAAAAAACTTAGTATTCACTTCATTTTTTCCATTGTTTCATAGTCCCAAAATTCAGCAAAATAGAACAAACAAAGCTCATACCTTCACCATTGAGAGACCAGCAAAAACTCAAGTTCAGCAGATAAAAGTTGCACACCAAAAATGCCGCCAAGAAGGGACTTTTAGATCTCCAAAGCTCTTTCATTTCATCAGAAACTAAAACGAGCCCAAAATGATTTTCAACAAAAAATTAATCAATCCAACTACTAAATGGCAATAGAACAAATTTCTTGAAAACCCTTCTACCCCCAAACCGAGCTGACTCAGTCGAGCCCACAAACTCAAAAGAACCAGAAAGTTGAATAAGACAGTTGAAAAAAAAAAAGGGAAAAAAATGAAAGAGCAGTAGTAAATTGCAAGGGAAATAGATTAGGGTCTGAAAAAAGTACTCTGGCGTGATTGTGTACAAATTAAATACCAAGACTGTTTCTTGAAAACGCGTATGAGTGTAATCATACCATTCTACAGAATAAACCCAACCCTCAAAAAGGGCCCTTTATTTTGACTTCATAAAACCAGAAAAAAATATATATATTCGAAAAAAAGGCCAAAAAGGTGGCTTTTTTATTTATTTTTTGGGAATTATACATACGCTGATTTGCATGTATGCGTGGAATTTCAAGAGTGGGATATTGTTCCTTCGAGGATTTTTCTCAGGTGCCGTGCCGGCGGGTGGCTTTTCAAATACAAGATTTATAGTTTCTATTAAAGTGGTAAAAACTTTGAAATTCTAGGATATCTCGCTGGCTATGGTTGTATTGCATGTGTTACTAATTACTATAGTAGTGTAGAATATGAGAAGTGATGTAGATTGAATTATTATTGAAAAACAAGTAAGGAAAAATAATGATGGAGAATTAAATGGTGATGTTGAATGAGTAAGAAACAACAAGGCATGGACAAGTCTGTGGTGGGGACAGTTTCGTGATGTTTTGGAATTTTCTTATAAGTTGGCTTACTTGGAAATTCTAGGGGTCGAATTAGAGTTGTTGGATTTTTGCCAACTTTTTTCTTTTTCCTTTTTCTTTCAAAAAATATTATTGAGATTTTGCTAAATTTATAAGCATTGTTTGTTTATGTTTTACGCCCATTTGATTCCAATTATTTATAGAAATGGAATCGTGTTTGTTTAAAATTTCCGATGAAAATCATCATTTCCACTTTTCACTTTTCACTTAAAACATCATCTCAAACCTCTGATTTGATTCTCAACCCTATACACTATCATACATCACTTATCAATCACTATTCTTATTTTTTAATCCAATTATATACGTGGGTCCCTCCATTACCAACTTTATCTACTTAAAATACCATTATAGGATATGGATCAAATACATCCTCCTACTTTGGGTGAGTCAGTGGGGACACATCCTAACCATGATCAACAATTTTGGGTGGTCCAGGATTTTTAGGGTTTTTATGTTTATTTTTTTGTTTCAAAGATTAAAAAGGGTAGGGTGGTAATTTGGCACTTTAGAATCGATTACTAAGATTACATTCCTCTTTCACGCGATTTCACCACTTTCTTCACGCATATCTTTCTCCAAAAGCGTTTGATTTCAAAAAAATTTCTTTGTTGCTTATGTAGTATAGGGTTGTTGCTTGTGACTTGCTTATGTAGTTAATGTATATGTGATGCATGCGTAATGTATATTCGTTGCTTATGTAGTATATGTTTATCGCTTATGTAGTATGGGTTTGTTGCTTATGACTTGCTTATGTAGCTAATGTATTAAGCAGTGCACACGTAGTGTATATTTGTTGCTTATCTAATATAGACTTTTTGCTTATGTAGTATGAGTTTGTTGCTTATGACTTGCTTATGTAGTTAATGTATCAGTGGTGCATACGTAGTGTATATTCGTTCTTATGTAGTATAGACTTTGCTTATGTAGCATGGGTTTGTTCTTTATGACTTGCTTATGTAGCTAATGTATTCGTGGTGCATACATAGTGTATCTTGTTGCTTATGTAGTATAAGATTGTTGCTTATGTAGTATGAATTTGTTACTTATGATTGCTTATGTAGTTAATGGTATATAAAAATACAATGACACATCTACACAAGTAATAAATTACATCTTCATAAGCAAACTTCTAACTGAAGTCAAGCTAGCTCTAGCAACTATGGCAAATTGTCAAGCAACTTTTTTTCACACAATAGTGCATTGAAGAATAAGGATAAATGATTTCTCATAGTAGTGAGTTGAAGAAGAAGACGGATGATTAAGGAAGATGAGATTTGTTCACGTTGAATTTGATATGAGATTTGGATTAATTGTGTGATCATAATGTGAACAGAATCCCATGAATATTGGGTAATTTTGTAGAATGACTAATTTACCCCTTTTTCTAATTACCAACGTTTAATCGATTTTTAGCTCTAAAATCACAACCATTGAAAAATCACAGATATGTGGCTAGGATTGGTCCCTATGGACTTACTCTATGAGGTGGTCTCATATAACCCTCTCCCTACTATTATATATATCTAATGAGACTCACTAGCATACAATCTTACAAATATAATATTATATATTCAATTAAAATATTCAACCACTATCAACTTTTCAAATTATTATATTCATAAAATACTATTTCAAAACTACTTAACCAAACATAATCTCATTTTCCAAACCTACATAAAACTCATTCTCATTCACTCATCCAAACATAATTCCAGTTTTCACACGAAAACAAATAAATTCTGAAAATTCATTTTCCAACACTAGAAACTAAAAATAGTCCATGGAAATATAACCATACAAGGCCATAGACTTCTTGATTCATTTTAGAACAATTGTCATTTCATAAGTTAACTACCAAAGAATTTTTCTCTTCTATTATTTTTCTATTTTTTAATGTGAATATACACATTTCTTTAATATTATACAATTAGAACAACACCGTGTGTTACACGGGATATATTCAAAGGGTTGTGTTCAATGAGCCTTATAGGGGGAAAATAAGGGTTTAAGGCTCACGCGCTTTAAGCTAATTTGTTTCGATAGTTATATGAGACCGAAAATACTAATTAGAAATGCTAAGTTTAAAACAATATCATACAAAAGGTTCACTTCAAATTCTGGAAAAATTATTTGTAAACTACATTATTTGTTCTATTTACAAGTGTATTGTAATGGTTTCTCATATACACACATTTCTTCCTATTTAACCCCTATTAGCCACGAAAGGTAGAGTTCAATGTCTTCTGATCGGAAATCTTCTGTTACGGAATTAGTCTGCAACATCAAAAGTAACTTCCTAATTTGTATTTGTTATTTATTTAGATTTACGGAATTAATTTGCAACATCAAAAGTAAGTTCCTAATTTGTATATCCTTGATTCTCGCGATTATTTTTTATCTTGTAGAATCCTTGATTTATAGTTAGTTGTATACGGAAAATATGGAGAATATATATATATATATATATATATATATATATATATATATATATATATGGTTGTCACGTGGATAATTGTAAAGCCGCGATGTGGATTTAGATAATGAGGTGTTGACACATGTTCCAAAATTTTTTTTTTTTGAGTGGCACATGTTCCAAAATATTGAGGTAATAACATGTGACAATTTTGTTTTTTTTTTAGTATACATTGTTGATGGTTAATTATATTTCTCAAATTTTCAAAATACCAATTGAGATAAAAAAAGAAAATATAACAAAAAATTGAAGTTAACCTTTGCAATCTTAAACTTTCAGAAATCGTTTTGTTGTTTGTTTTCTGATTATTTAATTTATCAAAAAACTATTATTACTGCCACGTTGTCTGTAATTATGAACTTTCGTATGATTTTTTTTTTTAACTTCTGCAAAGCAACTGGACTAAAAATTAAAAACGTTGACCTTTATAATATTGCATTATATTAAAAATTATAAGGACGAAATTTAAGATTATCTAGTTGCTTTGTGTTCAAGCCAGGTCTTGTCGACTGGGCTCCCTAATTAAGTGTGCGCTAATTACAATACTATGATTCACTAAGGTATTTCAATTAATTTCATTTATTTATTGAGTTTGAATATATTTGTCTTTGATTCAATTAAAAAGTTAAGGTAAAACAAGTTTATTCAAACACATTCATTAATTAACTTTGAGTTGAGCTTCAAAAATTTCTATTGATTAAAAAATTTCAAGTCTAGTTTGTACTAATAAATGAGAATCGAAACGTCATTGGAACAAAATCTTGAATGACTTATTTTGTTTTTCAATCAAATAAAACAAGTTTATCTATAATTAAAATAAAAAAAAAATTCTGAAAATATTTTAATTACAAGCTTCTTTTGATCTATACCTTAAGAAATTAATATTATTGTTTTTGTCAAAGGATAAGTACATTTTACTAAGTGGTAGTTATCTTTGGTGAAACTTAAGATAGTTTGGTGAACTATTTATTGGCTATACTTAGAACAGTTTCAACTCCACCTAATTGTAGATTTATATAAAATGTTACACAAGACTAGGTCAACATAAAATGTTCAATTACTTAGAATAAATGTCTTGGTCCAAGTTAATAATATTCTCATTATACTAAGAAAACCATAAATGAACGTTTACTTGCACGAAACGTATGTGTGTTGTATTTTATATGAAATGACCAACAAAGTACACTTGATTTCAAAATATAATAAAGGAATTTGTGTTAATTTAATGGATATATTAAACAGATGGGTTTTTCTAACATAAATCAACATATTATATACTTAATGCGTCATTAAATATTTTAATACTAGAGGATAAGTAGATCCAATAAAAGTATAAATTTATTAAATAATTAAATTTTTACTCCACAAAACTTATGCCCAAATTTTCTCCTTTATTGTTAGAATTATATCTTCGCTAGCTAATTGAGAAATTACTAATAACAGCACCTTAGTTCTCGATGATGATGAATTTTCCGTGAAGATAACAAATAGTGATAGTGTATATTGTTGATTTTTTGAAAATAAATAGTTGATTTATAAATTTATAAACTTAAGTCATGCGCATGAAAGAATAAGTGTTGAATTTATTATGATATTTCTGAACTAAGTCAAAGTTTATCTTATTTAATCACATCAAATCCAACATTTTTTATCGGTCCGAAACATTACGTATTGCATTGAGTTCCAATGCATTTTTGTGTTAGGGGGATTGATTAAGATTTTCATTAAAAGTTAATTTTCACAAATTAGTTTCAATTTTGTATTGTGTTTTGTATTTCATAAATCACGAGTAGTAATTCTTAAAATGTACATTTGAAATATCATATACAAAACATATATTTATGAAAAATATAAAAGACTTCATAAAATTAATTATAATAAAATATATATTCCCTTTTTCTGAACATATTTAATGTAACAGATGGGCAGGTGGTAAACTGCGTCTAGCCCTTTTCTAATAATAATGACATAATAAATCCTTATCAATAAATTGAAAATGAAGTGGATACTTTTGGCATAATAATCCCACCTCAATTATTTGGAGTTTCAGAATTTTGTTTGAATTTGACATATCCCATAATAATTGATTAATCATAGTATCAAATAGGATAATTACACCATTCATTATTGACTTTACCATATATTTCTATTAAAAAATAATTGCGGATTATTTATTATTAATTGAGAATCAGTCTACTGTTATATAAAGATGATGCAATTACAACGAAAATAATATTTTACATGTATACATCATTTTGGTTTACAATTAAAATAAAATCTACCAATGTCTCTTGAATTAATTTAAATGCTTTAATATTTCTTATATTTTTCAATATTGACAATGCAGTTTTTATCCAAATGACAAAAAAAAAAAAAGACAGATTTTTCCTGTTATGCATTTAAGTTTGTGCGTCTCATATATTAATTGTGTAAAGTTAGATTTAAATATTAAACTTTAACTATGAACACAACTATCATTTTTATGCACCTATATCGAGCATGCGTAAAAGAAGAAAATATGATTTATTATCATATATGTTTTACAACAATGATTTATCGTTCATATTAATTCGATGTAACACTACAGCTCCTATAATTCTTTGAAGTCTTACAAAATTATTTATAATTTAAACATATTAAAAAGTCGTTATAACCAATTATACTTTACAAAATAAAAGAACAAATTTTAGAATAAAAGGTATCTGGAAAAAGAAAAATGTAAATGCACTTCGAGAAAGATTGGAATTTGGTAAGATTGAAGGATCAGAAAAAATAATTTTTTTTTCTGAAAAAAATCAGTAACTTTTTTTTTTTTTTATCTTGAAGGAATTTTATCTTAATCTACATATATATATGCCCATGTAGTCCAATTTACTGGGGATGAAAATAAGCCGGACCAAGCCACACTTTGCCTTGGAAAACCTGAATCTACTTTACTAAGTTTAAGCCCAAGTCTAATATATTATATAAGAAAATTGTTAACTCTGGTCGATAGGATTTATTTTCAAGCGCAACTTTAATTATTGTTTTATCTAACTTCATAATCGTTATTATTATTTTTGGGGGAATGAATTATCCTTGTCCATTGGGCCCTTTTTTTTTTTCCAACCATATGGCATTGCTAGGTGTTTTACAATAACATTTTCTTCTTCTAAAAGGAAACGTGTTGCGGAGCTGGTTTTGAGGAACACGCTTTTCTCCCCTAAATATTTATTAACTATCATCTTAATTATACTCCCTCCTATTCAAAATAGATGTCTTTTTAGGAAAAAACACACATATTAAGAATTGTGTTAAAATATCAAATATACCCTTAATTAATAATAAATGCTACTTTGGAATGTTAGTTGGGAAACAATATATTTAAGGGTAATTTTGAAATCTTTTTTTCTCACCAACTCAAATGAGAAGGGACATTCTTTTGAAAAAAATTTCGTATGCTTATAAAGAATGACTTATTGAGGAATAAGAGGGAGTATTGAAAATGTCTCTAAGTTGGAACTTGCATTACCGACAAGTTTATGTGGGGTGCGAATCCAAACTAAAAAATTCGTGTTCATTTTGAACCATAATCATTAATGAAATGTCAATTCAACTACACATTTGTTTGGAAATATCAATAGGCCCTCACCCGTATAACGTAGTTGGCGATCTTGAAGCTCAAATCATTTAAATTTTGCACCAATCAACCAACTGCCCTGTGCTCCCTGGGCCCTGAGTTACGCAAACCATGTTAGTAGCATCTCTGATTCTTGCAATCAATAGTAATACCACGCACCGACACGGGTGTCAATTCGGGTCATTGGTTCGTGTTTAGTTTCGGGTTAATTTCGAGTTATGTTCGAAATACTCGAAAAGTTAAATAAAGGGATAATTACAAAAAGTATCGCGAGGTTTGACCTAATTACATTACAAAAAAATCCAACTAACTTTCAAAATTACAAAAAGTACTTTGAGGTTTGATCGAGTGTTAAAATTAAGGGTATCTTTAATGATTTTATAAATATGAAGGGGATTTTGAGATTTTTGCTTTATGAGGGGGTTAAATGTTAGACAAAATAAAACATTGAGAGTATTTTTGTAATTTCCAAAATAACTGGGTTTTTTTTGTAATTAGGTCAAACCTCAAGGATACTTTTGTAATTAACCCTTAAATAAAATATAAGATAATGTCTTAAGACAAATTGATAATATCGTATCAAGGTCGTGTTAGTCATGTTCGGGTTAAGGTTTCGTGTTCGTATTTGGGTTTCTCTTAGTAACTTCAGACTTGGGTTCGTGTCATATCGATGATTGCCACCCCTCTGGCGATACTAATAAATTGCAATGTTTTATTTCCTTTTCATAATTACTAAAATTCTTTAAAATTAATTTTAAATATCTGAAAATTCATAAAATCATTAAGTGACTCCAGTCATTTGCCATTTGACCACATCCTATTCAGGATCTTTTACTTTGTTGAAAATCAATACAAGTGCCACTTTTGCATCATCACAATTTGCAGAAACTGGTGCCATACTGCCATATGTTTTCGTACAGGGCGTGAGAAAGACAGGAAGCAATGCTGGAAAGACAAAAGTTATTTCATAATATTGTTTTAAGTTTTTGTATGCAAACGTTTAACAAGAGAATATGAAATTTGATCAACTCTGATCAATTTCTTAACTCTTGCTTAAATTTTTCACTAGACATCTTTGCATCAAAGGTAACACCAAAAGTGACTAATGAAGTACAAAAAATATCTGTTAGCTTATAATCCTAGATAATGTTGTTCAAATTCTGACAGCATAACATATTTCCCAACAATGATTATTTGATCCAAGAACATAAACACAAAAAGATAGACAAAGATTAAGGGACTGCTCCAAATAACTAAAACTACGCCTAAATTAGTCAAACAAAATAAATTCCTTTCTCTGTAGCTAAAAACATCCGCCTCAACTTTCCTGGACTTTTCACATCTTTGCACCTCTTGAGATTAGTATGTCTCCATATGGTACATTTTGTTCGACTCTTACGTAGTCTCGTGTAGCAAGAACTGTTAAATAGTTCAGTAACATTATTCCGATAAAGTTGGTAATATAAATATTGATGTTGTAATTGAAGGAACAGAAAAGTACCACAAGTCTGGTAGAAAAAGACATGCTGCTCTCTTTTTTGTTCATGCCGAAAGCTAACTGGTTTAGAGATTCAAATTTGGCAGATCCTGGTGTGTCAAAATGAGTCTTCAAGTGCCTGTAGTCATTAACCGGTTCCATCATTGTAATTAACTTACTATAGACCTCATTTCAAAGCCTATGCAATCATTCATGGATAAGTACTAGAAAATTGAGGAGGAATTCATTACATCCTGATGGAATCAGTTATCTGGTCAAGTGGCTGATTAATAATTGGACGCTTTTGTGTTTGTGTTGGTCCAGTTTCTACCAAAAGATCTGCAAAAATAGCAAGATGGACTGAGTATTTATATACGAAAGCAAACGGCCAAAAATGGCATTGAGTTGCAATTTAAATGAAGCCCAAATAAATAAAAGCCAGGTTCAGTTACCATTATCTGGTGTTAACCCATTTTCAGATAGTTTAGATAACTTAAAGTTTGGATCAGAATGCTGCCATGAAAGCTCCTCAGCCACTGGTTCAAGCCCATTTCCACTGTTCTTCGAAGCAGAAAAGGGTCTTTTTTTGCCGGATCTGAACCATATGAATGCATATTTCATCAAGAACTTAAAAACATTTGGTGGATTTTTAAGCAGAAAAGGGTCTTTTTTTGCCGGATCTGAACCATATGAATGCATATTTCATCAAGAACTTAAAAACATTTGGTGGATTTTTTGGACTAATTTTTTTTTTTTGCCACGAATTAATCAGTTTTAATGCAAGAGTTACGTTGACTAAACTCACTATCCTGAATGGTCTTTGCAAACTCACCGTCCTGAATTGACGTCTGAATTGTGTGAGAAAAAACCATTCCCGGACCCTGAGCTGGGGATTGACCTTATTTCATCACCTATAGCATCATGCATGCACACATTTTTTTCATTAGGAAGTATAAAAATCTACACATCAAGTAGACACATTTAAACAGTAGAATAATACCAGAATTTCCAGGGGTGGCCATCAAATTGGCCTTAGATGCACTCACTCCATTGGCCTCCTTTACTCCCAATCCATTGTTTTTAAGGTTGTTCCTGAGCTCATCCATTAGTATATCTGGTGGCATCATCTCATTATCAAGGTCATTTCTCTTTGCTTCTCAATGGAAATTCCTTTGATAGGGAGCCAACTCTACTGTGAAATTCTTCAAAAGGCTTCAACATTCGAGATTTTAATTAGACAAAATGGTACTTTTCCTTTTTCAGAAAATTTCGAGGAGAGAAACAAGGGGTGGCTTACATCTCCGTTGGTTCCATAAAGTGCATTCTTTCTGGTGGAGATGCTGATGATGGTTCCGGTGGCTGAGGCTGAGATGTTCGACCTGTATGAACGCAGAAACTTAAAACTTTTTAATTTATTCTTTCAGAAGGAATATTGCGCATACAGAGTGAAGGAAAATCTGACCAGATGGTGAATCATGTGGAGGTTGGATACTTCTCATCCAAACTTCCAACAGGGGTGTCGGATAATGAATTTGTGTATTTCCATTTGTGACTAACTTCTCCACCAACACAACAGAAGGCAGGTCCATGAGTGGCTATCTTCATCCTAGACAAGCCATCCATGGGCTGCTGCAAATTGAAATGTCACTCATCTCAGATTACTTGAGTTAATTCGAAAGTAAATGGAAAATGAACCAATTAATGGTGCATTCGTTAGTATATCACCACCCAAGAGGTGGGGTTTTGCTCATGCCACTGCTCTACTACTTGAATTTTCTTGCTTAGCTTCGGCATTTGAGCAAAATGAAACAATCTAAGAGGTGCATTCAGCAGTTGGAAAAATGTCGCATCACCTTTCGTTTCCTTCCTCTTCTTGACGCAATATCAGAGGAATTCTGAAGCCAAGATTGATATATATGACCAGGAATTATAGTTTGGTCATAGTCCATTGCAAGAGCTGCAGGTCTTCTTGCCCTCCTTCGAGCAAGCCTTTTCCTCATTTGATCCTGCTAATGCCAAAATATGCATAGAAACTATAGAGTCAACTCATTATCCTGATGCGGCATTTATTCACATGCATATCAAATCACCAGTTTAGCCGCTTCCTTGCTTTCATCAGATTGCTGCTTGGCTTGTTCCTGATCAGGATGTTGTTCCTGGATCTCATCACCTGCAAGAATTCCAGAAAATCAAGTGATGTATTTAGAAAGTGAAAAACTTATTCTCATCATATGCACAATATAAATGAAAATGTGGCAT